>JASAMZ010012401.1:0-33368 GCA_030248115.1 Linhomoeus sp. GSCO2_2
ATAGTCATCACCTAAGTCATCTCTGAGCAAAGTTTCCAGTTCAGGCCATTGCAAGTCAGCACATGAAAGTGTTATGAAGAGGTCTGGAGGTCCAATGCATTTCACCTTTGCTAGCAGGTCCCATAGCTTGTCTTTCCAATAGGAGCTCATTCCTCTTTGCTGTTTGGTGAACATCAGAGAATTTGTGAGTAGGTCTGGATTCTGTGTTAGGTTCAGAACGTCTCCAATTGTCACTGGCACAGTCTTTTCATTCCCTTGTTTGGTTGTCTTTCGAAGGTTCGAAACATAGAAACTGACCAGCTTTTTCAACACTTGTCTTTCATATCGATTTGTCGCAGTGACTAGATAAGGTATATCACAGCGAAATCTGTTATCTTCGTGGAGAATTCGATTCTGAAGGTACTGGAGAAGCGTCAGTCGTTCATCTCTCTCTGCGTCAAAGTCATTTCTGCCATAGGGGAAGAGCCATGGGAAAGCCAAACACTCAGCGAATTTTCTGTCTGCAAAGCTCAGTGGATTGCCTTCTGATCTGGGGAAATCGATTTTCACTCCACCTTGTTTCAGATACTCATCAATCTTTGTTCTCGGACTCTCGTAGTCGATTGGAATGGCTCCAGTTTGACCGATTTGTTCCAAGACTGCATCGATTGTTTCATCTGACGTTTTCAAAGCTTCCACATCAATCTCACAGTCTCTGTACAGCCAATTGTTGTTCTTCAGCCACTTCAATCCAGCAACAATCGCCATTGGTCTGATATAGTGTTGAGTCTTTCCAGAAATGCACACAACGCCAGATCTTTCAATATCAGGGGGCAAGACTTTCAGAGTCTGTTCAGGATCACAAGGGAAGTGAATGGCCAGTCCATCTTGAGCAAATTGTCCTTCTCCTGGCAACTTCAGTAGAGTCATGTAGGTTTGCACTTGGCAGACAAATCTCTTCTCAACAAAATTCAAGAGCTTCAACGAACTTGGCACCTTGTCAAGTCTAAGGCTATTGGACCAACTCTTCACTGGCAACTGATTGTCACGAATTCTTTTTTCACAGCTGTAACAAAGTCTGTCATTTTCATTGAGCATCAATCGTTCTGTGATTTCATTCTCTTCGCTCAGATGGTAGGAGCTTTCAAACCACAACATTCTCAAGCAGCTTTTGCACACACTGTTCAACTTGCCAGATATTGCAGCTTCATACTCCTTGGCAATGCTGTCAAGCTGAGGGTTGCTCTTCTGCGTTGTTCTGCACAATCTCATTCGTCTGGCTTTGACAACTTTTTCTGCATCTTTCTCTACTTCTGTCTGTTTCGATCGAAGTTGTTGCATTCTTAGAATCTTCTCCTCTTTCTCTTTCTCTTTCTGTTGTTTTGTCTGTCGCAATCGCACTTTTTGCATTCTCACCACCTTGTCCTCTTTGTCCTTCTGTCTCTGTTGGTCAGTTTGTCGCGATCGCACTTTTTGCATTCTCACCACCTTGTCCTCTTTGTCCTTCTGTCTCTGTTGGTCGGTTTGTCGCGATCGCACTTTTTGCATTCTCTCCACCTTGTCCTCTTTGTCCTTCTGTCTCTGTTGGTCAGTTTGTTGCGATCGCAGTTGCTGCTTTCTCTTCATATCGTCCTCTTTGTCCTTTTGTCTCTCTTGGTCCGTTTGTCGCGATCGCTGGTCATAAACCGCTTCTGGGCTCGTTGGGTGCCAATGTGGGCATACCATGGCAGGAATGAGATAGGTACATACATGCGATTGGGTTGGTTATTAAGGATGTTGATCATTGTTATGCGTGCACTAAACAAACTTCGATTTCCTCTCCATTCAGATGTCCCTGGGCTCATCGACTGCTGGCAGACTTGCTTCAGAACTGACAGACAAACCTCAGACCAGAAAGAGATACCAAAGAACTGGAACGCAACCCATTGAAAGGGTGACGCATTGCACTGACGCTGCTGCCAGTACGAATCTCTGAAAGATAGACGCATTTGAGAAGCACTGACGCACTGCAATTGATCCTGTAGCTTTTGTGAGAGAATAAAGATGGCTAGACGATCGATTGACCTTGGTGAGACCTTCTCGTGCGTGAACGTGTTTGCCAGAGGTGTGGAAATCACTCAGTCGAATCAGAATGGCGACGTGCAGTCCAAGAGCTTCCTTCCGACTTGGTCGATTAACCAGAACCGATTTGAGAAGAAGAGTACCATTGAAGAGACGCTGAACACGATGGGAAAGGACGCTCGCAACAACATGAATTCGTGCGCGATCGACTCTTTCGTGGATCTGATGACGATGACTGTCATGGCTGAAGTCGACTACAGCAAGCAGACTGGTGAGTTCATGGACACTCTGAAGCAGAACTTCGGTGGACGAAAGCGCGTGACTGAGGCGTTGACTGCCAAGATCAAGAAAGGCATGACTGAGCGGCAGATTGAGAGACTCAGAATGGGAGCGAGACTGAACGTCAGCTATTTCATTGATGGCACCTGGGACAAGGCCTTTGAATTGTACCCTGACGACTTTGGAGGACCCGAGAAAAGAAAGGGAACGCTATTGGCCACTGTGAACTCGCTGCCCGACGCCTTGATGACCAGTGACTATGAGAAAGAATTGCTCGGCTTGAAGATCTCGACCCAGTGTCAGAATGGCCATGAAACTGAACAGACCATTGGTAAGCTGATGGTGAATACTGCAGACGAGGACAGTGATGGTTCGAAACAGTTGCAAGACTATGTGAACGACAGCTTTATGCAGTTTGCGCAGGAAAGATGTGAGACGTGCACCGAGTACAAACAAGTGAAATCGATCGACAGTGGAAACTACCTCTTCTTGGAGACCAACATGATTGGCAACCACGTGAAAAATTTGAAGCTGCCAGACATGATGAGACTTGGGAATAGCACGTTCAGACCAGTCGGCTTGATCAGAGAACACAGCAATCATTTTGTGACAGTGGCTGAAATGAAAGAGCGAGAATGCTACATTCTGAATGACATGAGAGATGAAGCGCCTTTCAAAAGAAGTCTGCAAGAGTGCTGTGAGTTGCTTGCGAATTCTGAAGATGGAGAGAACTGCCCGCTGAGAGGTATAGTGCTGATACTTCTGAAGAAAGTCAATGAGAAACCCACGGAAGTCAACGACATTGAGGAACAGGCTGACAACAATAGTGAGGCGCTCGAATTGGACAAAACTGAATTGGCTGCTGACAAAAAGAGACGCCTAGACAAAGAAAGATATGAGCTGAATAAAAGACAGGTGGAACAGCAGAAGCAGAAGAAGAAAGAAGATGTTGCGAAAAGATTGAGAAGATTGCGATCACGACAGAGTGACGAACAGAAGCAGAAGGAAACCCAGACTGGGCATCCCTGGTCATTGAGCGAGAACCCGAGTACTCGGGTTCTCACTGATGGAGTTTGTGAGAACCCGAGTAGAGTGGCCGACAAGCTGCGTATGACCGAGGGCGCGCGTGTGAGGCCGATGAAACTGTAAGAGGCGGCCCCTCCAAACCGCGCAATCTCTGGTCGGCGAGGCACAGCCGGCCTGAGCAGGAGGTGAATTAGATGGAGGAGTGTTCATACCACTTAACGTTTGCACTAAATCGGTTGGCGTCGCGCCTGGCGGGTCGAAAACTGAGGCTTAGCGCGACCACCAACTTCAGGGCGCGCTAACGCGCGCCCGAAGTCGGTCACCGGTCGCGTTAAGCCTAAGCTTCGACCCGCCAGACTCGACGCCGACTGACTCTCGTGCATGGCGAGGCGAGCCTAAGCATAGCCTGAATTCAAAGGAATATACAGCTGTCAAAGACATATAATCCTAATGTCAACCGGACTTCCTCAAATGCGTTGCAAACGCTTTCCCCAAATTAGAAGCTGTTATAGCAGATTGAAAGCGGCGATTATTTGTCCACTATGTAATTTTGTAGGTTTCATTGTACTGCGCGAGCGCCCTCGGTCGAGCGCGCCCTGCCGCCCGCCGCCTCTCTACTCGGGTTCTCACCAACTGCATCAGTGAGAACCCGAGTACTCGGGTTCTCACTAATAATGAGGGAGAACCCGAGTACTCGGTTCTCCCTGAACTCGGGTTCTCCCCGCGACACATACTCGCCGCCGGGGGCGGCGAAATAAATTGTTTTGTTCTTGTTCTTGTTCCAGCCAAAATGTAGAAACATTGTTCACAATTTGAAAAACATTGTTCCTAAATTGTTCCAGTCCACGTAACGCTAAGAGTCTAAATAACCACGATCGGTGCACCTGCAGAGCCATAGTGTTCACAACATCTGAAATTTCTGGGTTGCACCACATCAAATGTTCAAACTTTAACTTCAGGAAACCGTCGCTGTGCAGTTATTGTTGACGCCTGTTGATGTGTCACGACACGCACCAAGCGAGCTTTCGCTCACAATGAGCCGGTCAGGCACTTCTCTGTTTGGGTAAAACAGAGTAACCCAAACAGAGAAGTGCCTAATGACGGCTCCGATTGTGGGCCGAAAGCTCGCTTGAAATTTCCCTGTGCAGACATGCCACTGACACATCGACAGGCGTTCAAACTTTAGTCCAATTGTTCCGACGGAACAATGTTTCGGAACAAAGTTCCTGCTAAATTGTTAACAAAACAAGAACAATTTATATTGTTCCAGGACTTTCTGGAACAAGAACAAAACAAGAGCAATGCAGCGGGGCGATTGGAACAAAATGGTTAAATTGTTCTTAAATTGTTCCTAAATTGTTCCTTTCGAAATGCGCCGTGTAACAAAACGAGGCAATGATGACTCGGGGACCATTATGTAGGTTCAAGACAGTTACTGTTTAGGACTAAAGTTTGAACGCCTGTCGATGTGTCAGTGGCATGTCTGCACCAGGGAAATTTCAAGCGAGCTTTCGGCCCACAATCGGAGCCGTCGTCAGGCACTTCTCTGTTTGGGTTACTCTGTTTTACCCAAACAGAGAAGTGCCTGACGACGGCTCCGATTGTGGGCCGAAAGCTCGCTTGAAATTTCCCTGGTGCAGACATGCCACTGACACATCGACAGGCGTCAAACAATAACTGCACAGCTGACGGTTTCCTGAAGTTAAAGTTTGAACATTTGATGTGGTGCAACCCAGAAATTTCAGATGTTGTGAACACTATGGCTCTGCAGGTGCACCGATCGTGGTTATTTAGGACTAGCGTTACACGGACTGGAACAATTTAGGAGCAATGTTCTTTAAATTGTTAACAATGTTCCAAGATTTGGTTTGGAACAAGAACAAGAACAAAACAATTTATTTCGCCGCCCCCCAGGGCGGCGAGTATATATGTCACGGGGAGAACCCGAGTTCAGGGAGAACCCGAGTACTCGGGTTCTCCCTGGTTATTTAGTGAGAACCCGAGTACTCGGGTTCTCACTGATGCAGTTGGTGAGAACCCGAGTAGAGAGGCGGCGGGCGGCAGGGCGCGCTCGACCGAGGGCGCTCGCGCAGTACAATGAAACCTACAAAATTACATAGTGGACAAATAATCGCCGCTTTCAATCTGCTATAACAGCTTCTAATTTGGGGAAAGCATTTGCAACGTAATTTGAGGAAGTCCGGTTGACATTAGGATTATATGTCTTTGACAGCTGTATATTCCTTTGAATTCAGGCTATGCTTAGGCTCGCCCTGCGCCCACAGTGCACAAGAGTCAGTCGGCGTCGCAGTCTGGCGGGTCGAAGCTTAGGCTTAACGCGACCGGTGACCGACTTCAGGGCGCGCGTTAGCGCGCCCTGAAGTTGGTGGTCGCGCTAAGCCTCAGTTTTCGACCCGCCAGGCGCGACGCCGACCGAGTTTTAGTGCAAACGTTAAGTGGTATGAACACTCCTCCATCTAATTCACCTCCTGCTCAGGCCGGCTGTGCCTCGCCGACCAGAGATTGCGCGGTTTGGAGGGGCCGCCTCTTACAGTTTCATCGGCCTCACACGCGCGCCCTCGGTCATACGCAGCTTGTCGGCCACTCTACTCGGGTTCTCACTAACTCCATCAGTGAGAACCCGAGTACTCGGGTTCTCACTAAATAACCAGGGAGAACCCGAGTACTCGGGTTCTCCCTGAACTCGGGTAGTCACTTTAACATATACTAGCCGTTCCTTCCCGTTGCAGAAGAATTCCTGAGATCTGAATAGCATGAAATGTAGTCGTCAATGGCCGTAATGTCCTGTTGCATGATCTGTCCTGTTCAAGGTCTGTCCTGTTGTGAGCCAACGGCGCTGGTCGCCTCGCACGTGCGCCGCAACGTCCGTCCTGTTCATTGTCAAGGTCTGACCTGTTGCAAGATTTGTCCTGTTGAAGGTCTGTCCTATTGCAGGGTATGTCCTGTTGCAAGGTCTGTCCTGTTGCAAGGCCTGTCCTGTTGCAAGGTCTGCCCTGTTGCAAGGTCTCTCCTGTTGCAAGGTCTGTCCTGTTGAAAGATCTGTCCTGTTGAAAGATCTGTCCTGTTGCAAGATTTGTCCTGCATGTTGCAAGATTTGTCCTGCTGCAAAATCTGTCCTGTTGCAAGATCTGTCCTGTTGCAAAATCTGTCCTGTTGCAAGATTTGTCCTGTTGCAAAATCTGTCCTGTTGCAAGGTCTGTCCTGTTGCACGACTTGTCCTGTTGCAAGATGTGTCCTGTTGCAAAATCTGTCCTGTTGCAACGTCTGTCCTGTTGCAAGATCTGTCCTGTTGCAAGATTTGCCCTGTTGTAATATTTGTCCTGTTGCAAGATCTGTCCTATTGCAGGGTATGTCCTGTTGCAGGGTACATATGTCCTGTTGCAAGGTCTGTCCTGTTGCAAGGCCTGTCCTGTTGCAAGGTCTGCCCTGTTGCAAGGTCTCTCCTGTTGCAAGGTCTGTCCTGTTGAAAGATCTGTCCTGTTGAAAGATCTGTCCTGTTGCAAGATTTGTCCTGTTGCAAAATCTGTCCTGTTGCAAGATCTGTCCTGTTGCAAAATCTGTCCTGTTGCAAGATTTGTCCTGTTGCAAAATCTGTCCTGTTGCAAGGTCTGTCCTGTTGCACGACCTGTCCTGTTGCAAGATGTGTCCTGTTGCAAAATCTGTCCTGTTGCAACGTCTGTCCTGTTGCAAGATCTGTCCTGTTGCAAGATTTGCCCTGTTGTAAGATTTGTCCTGTTGCAAGATCTGTCCTGTTGCAGGGTCTGTCCTGCTGTCCTGTTGCAGGGTCTGTCCTGTTGCAAGATCTGTCCTGTTGCAGGGTCTGTCCTGTTGCAAGATTTGTCCTGTTGCAAAATCTGTCCTGTTGCAAGGTCTGTCCTGTTGCACGACCTGTCCTGTTGCAAGATGTGTCCTGTTGCAAAATCTGTCCTGTTGCAACGTCTGTCCTGTTGCAAGATCTGTCCTGTTGCAAGATTTGCCCTGTTGTAAGATTTGTCCTGTTGCAAGATCTGTCCTGTTGCAGGGTCTGTCCTGCTGTCCTGTTGCAGGGTCTGTCCTGTTGCAAGATCTGTCCTGTTGCAGGGTCTGTCCTGTTGCAAGATTTGTCCTGTTGCAAAATCTGTCCTGTTGCAAGGTCTGTCCTGTTGCACGACCTGTCCTGTTGCAAGATGTGTCCTGTTGCAAAATCTGTCCTGTTGCAACGTCTGTCCTGTTGCAAGATCTGTCCTGTTGCAAGATTTGCCCTGTTGTAAGATTTGTCCTGTTGCAAGATCTGTCCTGTTGCAGGGTCTGTCCTGCTGTCCTGTTGCAGGGTCTGTCCTGTTGCAAGATCTGTCCTGTTGCAGGGTCTGTCCTGTTGCAAGATTTGTCCTGTTGCAAGATGTGTCCTGTTGCAAGATTTGTCCTGTTGCAAAATCTGTCCTCTTGCAAGGTCTGTCCTGTTGCAAGATTTGTCCTGTTGCAAGATTTGTCCTGTTGCAAGATTTGTCCTGTTGCAAGATTTGTCCTGTTGCAAAATCTGTCCTGTTGCAAGGTCTGTCCTGTTGCACGATCTGTCCTGTTGCAAGATGTGGACTGTTGCAAAATCTGTCCTGTCGCAGAAAGTCTGTCCTGTTGCGAGCCAATGGCGCTGGTCGCCTCGCGCGACCATCCTGTTGCAAGATTTGTCCTGTTGCAAAATTTGTCCTGTTGCAAAATCTGTCCTGTTGTAAGATTTGTCCTGTTGCAAGATTTGTCATGTTGCAAAATCTGTCCTGTTGCAAAATCTGTCCTGTTGCAAAATCTGTCCTGTTGCAAAGGTCTGTCCTGTTGCGAGCCAACGGCGCTGGTCACCTCGCGCGACAATCCTGTTGTAACGTCTGTACTGTTGCAGCGTCCTGTTGTAGAAAGTCTGTCCTGTTGCAAGATCTGTCCTGTTGCAAGCGAAATAGTCGCTGAAGCGGCTAGAATTGCCTGCGCGAGCATTGTCGTACTGTTCGGCTCTGTTGCAATTGCACATTGCAAGGCTCTCTGCTGTACCGCGCACTGCCGCACTGTTCGCTTTTGCAAGGCTCTGCTACCGTGCATTGCCGTACTGTTCAGGCAAGTGGCTGCGTTGAAGGCAGGCAGCAACAGGCGACGCTGGCCGTGCAGGGATTGATTTTCTTCGGTCGATCGCTCGAAGCCAGCTAGCTTCTCTGCGGGACGCCGCTGGCGTCCTGCTGGCTTCCTAGCGCGCGCGTGCTGAAGCGTCGCGTGGCGAACTGCTAGCGAGGCAGCCGCATGCGTGCTCAGAATGTACTGCGCAGTCGATATTTTCGCATTTCTTGTGGAATTTAGTCATCGACTAAAGCCCATGATAGAATATGCACAACTGCAGAGCACGACGGTTCTTTTGAGCCGCAGATCATCGCGATCCGTCAAGTGGCGTTCAAATGGCGAGCGTTACGGACACTACACCTAGCTAGCATAGTAATGTAGATACGGACGCTATTGTCTGTTCGTGTGTCTGTGTGTGTGTGTGTGTGTGTCTGTACGGAACAACTAGACACGACGGTTAGTGCCACCCGATGGAGTCGAATGCGCTGAGTAACGTGCCGTTGTCCGTTTCTGTTGCTAATTTCCCTATTTTGAGATATTTACAATTAAAATATGAAAATGTCAAAAATGACACTTTTATTTACAAGTCGTATCGGCAAAGTTTTTGCTGAAATGGAAAGGGCATAAGAGGAGATGAATTTGTGACATAGTTTTGGATTCAGGAATTCACGAAATTAGGGATATTTTTAAGGGTTTTGTCAAAACTCACAAATTTCGACAATTTCAAACAACTTAAATTTCAAAATTTTCTTTCAGCGAATGTATCGAGCATAGTCTGCCAAGTGTCTAGCAAATAGTTTTAGATTTTATAATTAACGAAATTAGGGATATTTTCAGGGGTATTGTCAAAATATCCAAATTTCGACAAATTCAAACAGCTTAAATTTCAAAACTTCTTTGCACGGATGTATCGAGCATAGTCTGCCAAGTATTTATCAAATAGTTTCAAATTTTATAAGTAACAAAATTAGGGATATTTTCAAGGGTTTTGTCAAAATTCCCAAATGTCGACAAAGTCAAACAGCTTAAATTTCATAACTTCTTTGCACGGATGTATCGAGCATAGTCTACCAAGTATTTAGCAAATAGTTTCAGATTTTCTAATTAGCGAAATTAGGTATATTTTCAAGGGTATTGCTAAAATTCCCAAATTTCGACAATTTCGAATAGCTTAAATTTCACGATGTCTTTGCATGGTTGTGTCGGGCATAGTCTGCCAACTATTTGGCAAATAGATCTATATTTTATAATTAACGAATTTAGGGATATTTTCAAGGTTTTTCTCAAAATTGCCAATTTTCGACAATTTCAAACAACTTAAAATTCAAAATATCTTTGCGTGGATGAATCGGGAGTAGTATGCCAAGTAATTATACAGCAGTTTCAGATTTTAGAATTCACGAAATTAGGGATATTTTCAAGGTTTTTTCCAAACATGGCAGATTTCGGCAATTTCAAATGGCTAAAACTTAGCAATATTTTTTCATGGATGTGTCCGGCAACGCATGTTTTTGCCACCTATTCAATCGAAAACGAAACGCGGCAATTCTGTTCACTGTGCGGTTCTGCAATCTACAGCAACGGTACCATAACCGTCCGCATTTGTGACCCAAAAGAAAAGGGCGTCGTCCCATTTAGACCCTCTTTAATCCAAAGTGAACCTGCGGCGAACATTCCTGATCCATTTATGGATCAGTACCCACCAATGCGCCTTACAGGCATCGATTGCCCAGCAATGGCACAAACTTTCTCTGGAAACTCGAGGTAACTGCGGCGATACTCCCCGAAGAAATCCTCAACTTTCTATTCTGACATTCTATGGAATATACTCCTCAAATGCACGACACACTATACAATGCCAATCAACCATCATCGGGTACCCAGTTTTTACTCTAAGCTTGTTTTTGGACCCCTTGGAACAAAACAAGAACAAAACAATGTCCGAAATCTTGGAACAATGGACACACTGCTCTAATGTAACCCAAGCTGGAAATTTGCCGGGTATAGTTTTAGGAGTGGGCCAAACTTGGGCGGGAATAAGCGTGTAGTGAAGATGCTGCAAGTGATTTGAACTTTTCAGTACGGTAACCGATGGCAGTTCAAACGGCGCGAGGGATTGGCCAATCAGCATAACCTTAAGAGCAAATTTTGCCCAATCCGCAACCTTCAGCACAACGTCAATGAACGTAGCTTCTATTGTGGACGTACCTAAGCACGAATCCTGTGGAAGCTGAATGGATGCGAGACGTTACGCCACGAACCCGCGCGAAAGATACACCGTCTGCGTTTGAATAGCGATTGTCCTATCGCGACCGTCCTGACTGAACCAATCTTCAACTGCGGTCGGATTTGCATACATAGCGTTCGGTGCACTTAGCCCGGCGCTGCGCAAAAAGGTGCCGCGCGTCGCGCGCTGAGGCGCCAAAAACTGGGTGCGCGACACACGCGACACTACACTCCCCGCGCTTTTCGCTTCGCTTCGCTTGCGTCCTTGTGACACCGCCCTCACACTGTCTGTACATAATCGAGTGCTGTGCCGTGCCTTATTCCTTCACAAAATGGCGCTGTCACGACTGCGCTTGCTGCGTTCCCTGCCCGGATTTGTCGGTGTCAGCGCCGCCGCAAATACCCCCACAATCTCAAAAGCCTTCTCAAGCGTCGCATCAAGAACTTACTCAGCAGAGTTCGAATGGGCCAAAACCGACCCGGATAGCTTTTGGGACGAGAAGGCTCGAGACATCGTTTGGTTCAAGAAATACGATCGGGTGCTCGATCACAGCAATCCGCCATTCACGAAATGGTTTGGCGGTTTAGAGTCAATTGCCGTTTCGTTACAGTATCCACGTTTCGATCAAACAAACCTTGAAATCTGAGTTTTTTTGTGGTGCCGACTGATGATGAACAGGTTTCCCGGCGGCGAGCTCAACACCTGCTACAACGCCTTGGATCGGCACGTGGAGAGCGGTCTCGGCACGAAAACCGCCCTCATACACGACTCGCCGGTCACAAACAGCGTCACCAAGTTCACCTATGGGGGGATGCTTGACGAGGCACGACTTTCCATGCACTGTAAAACTACGGTAGACGTCACAAATACGCACTTGATGAAGCCGACCGACCCACCCCCCACCCCCTCACGAGCATGACTGGTTTTTTTGTAATTTTTGAATTTTTGGGTGGGGTATGTATGGTTGGGGAGGTGTGAGTGGTGTGGCATCCGCTTCAGCCCCCTCCCTCGTACGCCAATCAACTTCTATGAGGGGGAGGGCGGTAACAAACCCCAACAGGGTTCGTCCCCCACACACCCCCTCCACTCCAGCACTCCAACAGACCCACACCCCCCCCCCCCCACAGGGCAGCGCGGGCGAGGCCCGCAAGAGCGGGGCCAAAGACCGCGCCCAACAGCCCAAACCCCAAGCCCCAACCGCCGCGCCAACGCGCCGCCAGCGCGCAGCGCGGCCAAAAAGCGGCGCAAGCGCAACCAAGGGAGGGGGGGAAGGGGGGGGGGGGGGGGGGGAAGGGGGGGGGGGGGGGGGGGGGCGGGAAGACACAACAAAACCAAAAACAGGCGGGGGAGGAGGGAACCCAAACAACAACCAAACACAAACCCAACGCTTCAAAACCCACCACCCCCACCAAAAAACAAAAAAAAAAAAAAAAAAAAAAATTATTTCAGGAAAGTTCCCCCCTACTGGGGGGTAAGGACAGGTGAATTTGTTCGCCCTAAAGAAGACTGATGATGAACAGGCTGTGTATCTCAGATGACTTCGGGCCCTCTACTACACGAACAAATTCAGCGTGCTCTGTTCACGCGCACGGCGCTTATCACGTGCGCACAACGTACATGCGGAGTACGCTATCTACCACTATCAAAACGTGTGTGCTTCAGTGCCTGCCACCGCATCTCACACAACACAATGTCTGCACTCAGCGCAACGCGAGGGTGGCGGACCCCATGCTCTAACCCCCACTTTGACCGCTCAACCATGCACGCAAGCAGAGGGCTTCACATGCTAACAGAGCTTCTGGAGGTATTAACGTTGGTAAATGCACATTCTGCACTAATGCTGGGTAAGCGCTTTGCAGTACACACACAAACGACAAACAAAGAGACCCATAATTTGGTGAGAGTTGGGCACCCATATACAGAGCACGCTGAATTTGTTCGTGTAGTAGAGGGCCCGAAGTCATCTGAGATACACAGCCTGTTCATCATCAGTCTTCTTTAGGGCGAACAAATTCACCTGTCCTTACCCCCCAGTAGGGGGGAACTTTCCTGAAATACACACCCTGTCCATGTCCACGAAGTGGACACCTTCAGCGAGGGGGGGGGGAGGGGGGGGGGGGGGGTCGGGGTGGGGGGTGGGGTGGGGGAGGGGTTCCACCTCACGGACAGGTTTGCAGGAGTGGGTAGCATTGAGGTCATGAGCAAAGGGCAGATCGTCTCCAGAAACAAACACTGGGTTCGTGTTCTGTGTCCTCGAAAACCCCACAGGAGGTTGGATGGACAGACAGGTAACAGGAGGTTGGATGCACAGACAGGTCTGGCCACAGGAGGTTGGATGCACAGACAGGTCTGGCCACAGGAGGTTGGATGCACAGACAGGTCTGGCCACAGGAGGTTGGATGCACAGACAGATCTGGCCTCAGGAGGTTGGATGCACAGACAGCTATACGACTGTACGAATTACGATTTCGTCATAACGTCATTCTGTCACCCACCACCCTTCTGGAGTCCACCCACAACACCTCCAATACGTACAATGTACTACTCTACGGGCGGGTACTATCACTACTCTACAGTTCATTTCGACATTGACTATACGAATTTACGATTTCGTCATAATGCCGTTCCGTCACCCACCACCCTTCTAGAGTCCACTCTCAACACTTCCAATACATATCACCATTCACCACTCTACAGTTCATTTCGACATCGACTATACAAATTTTACGGCTTCGTCATAATGTCATACTGTACTGGTTCCAACCTTTGGGCATCCATATCTCAAGAAGCAAACAACCTAGGAAGATGAAATGTTTTACACATTTGTTCACCCTACGGTAGGCTAGATCGGATAACTTTGATTGCCGCCCCAGCCTGCACCATTAGAGCTCGGCGTAAGTGAGCCGAGATCCACGCGAGTACCGGTTTCAACTTTTGGCCATCCATATCTCAAGAACCAAACAACCTAGGAAGATGAAATGTTTTACACATTTATTCACCCTATGGTGGTCTAGACCGGATCACTTCGATTGGCGCTCCATCCGGCATCACTAGAGCTCGGCCGTAAGTGAGCCGAGATCCGCGCGCGTACCGGTTTCAACTTGGGCATCCATACTCAAGAACCGACTTTTGCCACCCCATAACTTTTTAGTGAGACAACTTAGAAAGATGAAATGTTTTACACTTCAGTTCGCCCTATGGTGGTCTAGACCGGATCACTTCGATTGGCGCTCCAGCCTGCACCATTAGAGCTCGGCCGTCTTGAGCCAGCCCGCGCGCGTACCGGTTTCAACTTTTGCCACCGCGTAACTTTTTTCTAGAACCAAACAACCTAGGAAGATGAAATGTTTTACACATTTATTCACCCTATGGTGGTCTAGACCGGATCACTTCGATTGGCGCCCCAGCATGCACCAGCAGAGCTCGGCCGTCTTGAGTGGGACTTGGCCAAAATTTCGGCCATTTTTTTGATCGGGGCCTACGACCGCAATACTTAACCGATCTCTGTGATTTTTTAACATAATAAATGCGGTTAGTGGGCGGTTCTAACACGCCATAAACCACTGCCCTAGCTAGTACCGTTCGCGAGAACGAGGCCGAAAACCTGGCAATTAGCTGAAGATCGCTGAATTTTTCGACAGTTTTTGTTTAATATCTCGGGAACCACTCAACCGATCTGGCTGAAATTTTAGCACAATACTTCTTGTTACTATGAACATCTATGGTGAAAATTTCAGCCCGATCGGTTAAGTCTACCTATATGACGTAGTACTAACCCCTAGTCCCCGGGGGCGCACTGGCCCCCGGCCGAACAAATTGGGTTGAGCGCTGACGCGCTCAACCCGATACCGTGGTTTTCGCTCGTTGTTCAGCGGTTTGTACAGAACTGTTGCCAAAATTGACCTCATTTCGTTCCACAGAGTGGGGACGGGGGGGGGGCGGTGGTTGGGGTAGTGGACAGGGGGTACCACCAAGTGTCAACCCCCCACTTCAGCCCAAGGTCATAGTCTCGGCGTCTGGGGGCATCGAGCCGGGCCGGGTCATTCAGTACAAGCCCATTCTGGACGAGGCCATAGAACTGTCGGACGCCAAGCCTAAGCACTGCCTTCTGTATCGCCGAGAGAACATGGTTTGTTGTGTGTTTTGTTTGGGGTGCCGTAATTGATGATTGCGTGGTTGCGTGGTTTAGAGTAAATTATTGACACCAAAATGCCCTCCAAAGGGCCCATTTGTTCCTAAAATGGTGTTGTACTGTTGCTTCGCATGCTTTTCCAATGCAGACAAATCACGTTTGCTGCCTCGAAACCTGCAGACATTGGTCCAAGTTGCAGTTTCTATTTTTTATACAAAACTTTTCAGGTGGACATGAAATTTCAATCCGGGCGAGACGTCGATTGGAAGACGGCGGTGGAGAGCGCCACACCTCTGAAAGAGTGCACTCCCGTCGAGAGCTCCGAACCACTCTACGTCATTCACACGTCGGGAACCACTGGACTGCCCAAGGTTTGTGAAAGGGAAATAGAACGGGGTTCGCCCAGAATTTTAGATTAGTGGATGGGTGCTGTGAATAGGGTGTTGTTGGCGGTGGGGGGGGGGGGGGGCAGGAGGGGGAGGGGGGGGGGGGTAGGTTGCAGTCTTGGGGGGGGGGGGGGGGGTAGGTGCAGCAGGGGGATGTGGGGAGGCATTGGCGCAAGGGAGGTAGTCTTCATTTCGGGGCTATCGTTGGCTACCAGCAACCCCCTCTAATAAGTGCCTACCCAGGTTTGTTCAGCTCTGGAAGTCTACCATAGAAGACTTTTTCAGCAGATGAAATCTATTTTGGAAAATATTTCGCCTGCGTCGCTATTTTGAACAATTTTGGTTCATTTCAGGCTCAAAATCAGCTTTTGAACCGATCCGTGAAGATTTTTTTGTTGATTATTTTGTACCTTCATTTAAGCAGATTTCGTTGCAATCAGTGCAGAACGTTGCGATATTTCGGTTAATTTGGTACGTGTTTGGACTCTTTTTTCGCTGTAATTTTGCGTATGCGGCAAAATTTTGGAAAATACGCCTAAAATTTTTGGCTAGGCGTACGCCATACGCCTCGATCTCGAACGAAAAAAACTCCTGCCCCCCCCCCCCCCCCCCCCTTGCAGTAGTGTCGGTTTAGGGCGTGGTCCGCCCCACGGGAGGTTACACGGTGGTCCTTCCGTGGACCATGGACGCCATTTACGGCGTGAAACAAGACGAGGTCTGGTGGGCGGCTTCGGACCTGGGCTGGGTCGTCGGCCACTCGTACTGCTGCTATGGGCCTATGATCTACGGGGCTACGAATGTTCTGTACGAGGTTGGCCGGATTGTGTGGTGGATGGGGCTGCTAAATTTAGCTTGTCGTATTCGTTCCAACTTCGGTCTTTGGGATATTGGATGGGTATGGATGGATGGATATGGGATGGGATATTGCTGGAAGTGGGTGACTGTGGAGGGGCGCTTGCCGGAGCATTACGGGAGGTTGAAGGGGGGGGGGAAGGAGTTTGGTTTTGGGTGGAGGGGGGGGGAATTTTCGAACGTCTACTAACCAGTAACCACCGTAAGCCCTAGATCATGCCTCACAAGTGGGGATGAGCCGGCGGCGGTGGAGGGTTGGGGGGGGGGGAGGGGCTATTGGAGTGTTTGCGGTAGGTAACCTGGAGTCGCTACACCCAAAATGCGCGCATTTGCCCTCAGGGCAAGCCCGTGGGTACCCCGGACGCGGGCCAATTCCACCGCTTAGTAGCGGAGCACGACGTGGTGGCCTTCTTCGTGGCCCCAACAGCCCTGAGGGCCATTCGCCAGTACGATCCAGAGGGGGTGGAGGCGGCCAAGTACAACATGAAGAGGTGGGGGGGGGGGGGGCCACCCCCCACTTGAAGTAGCCCCCCCCCCAAGACTTTCGAGAAATTTACGCCCCTCAAGGGCGCGAAATCTTGGTTTTGGCTTTTGTAGCATTTTGTTCCAGTTTGGAACATCGCGGCACGTTTTGTACTTTTCTACGCAATTAGTTGGTCGACCCCCTGCAGGGGCTGTCGGACCCCCCCCCCCCCCTCCCCTGTGAACTAGGTGTGCGCCAACAAAATTGGCGATAGATTGATCAAAAATTAGTCAAGAATTGAGTAGGAAATTGATCGTAAATTGATCAGTGGGCAACGAGTGATCGCGAATCACTTGTTACCGCACTACGATCCAATCGCGGGCGATATTGGCGCTTGTTTGTTGTTCACTCATTCGTCACTGGTCATTCATTCGGCGATTTTCCAACACATATTGTCATGATGTTTATTTTAAAATTTTAATAATCATAATTTTGTTATTTTTTAAAATTTTTTCAGCCTGCGCCACATCCAGGCGGCCGGCGAGCACCTCGACTACGAGACTCGGCTCTGGGCCCAGCGAATGTTCAAAGTGCTTGTATTTTTATGTCTTTTGTTAACAAATTGTTAACAATTTGTCAACAAAAGCAACACAGGTGCCGGTGCTGGACCACTGGTGGCAGACGGAGAGCGGCTGGCCCATCTGCGCCCCCTGCATCGGCTACAAGAACCCCAACTGGAATCCCCCTAAGGTTACTGTTGATGACTGCAGTAGATCGTCATACTCCTGGGAGAATGCAAAGACAAGTTTGAGAGTATGTTGTCTCCCTTCGGAACCCCCCCTTCACCACTGCCGTACCCCATTCTCCTTCTAGCTCCAACCCCTATGCGCGCGAGGGGGGCGGGGCGATCCAAAAGCACCCCTCCGAGCCCTGCAATCCGCAGCACATTCTACCAATCTACAGGGGCATAGGTGCGATTGGGGAAGGGGGGGGGGGGTTACCCCCCCCCCCCCCCCCCTTTAGCACCCGCCAACCGGAACAAGAATCCTGTGCTTGATGCTGAAACCCCCCCCCCCTGGCCGAGAATCGAGCAAAAATTGAGAAAATTTTTGTGAAATTAGCCTTAAAATAGACAAAATTTTTGCCTGCTGCGTTATATTTTATCATTTTTTAGTCATTTAAAGGTGGTTTTGCCCAAAATAAGCGAAATAAGGCGTTTTTTGGCACTTTTTGGGCGTTTTATAGTTTTTCGGACCGATTTTGGATATTGATTTTTGACCCTCTGGACCCCCCGCCCCAAATCCCGGCTGAACCCCCCCCCCCCCAGGCTGACGACCAATCGCACCTACCGTATGTACAGGGGAAGGCTCGGGCTCCGTATATTGTGTTCTAATCACAATGCTCCGCTGTATTTTATGAGTTCCGATCGCTTCAGGACAACAGCGGATTACCCGTCCCGGGCTGGGACGTTCAAATTCTGGGCGACGGGAACAAGACCCTGGCAAGGGAAGAGCTGGGCAGAATCGTGGTCAAACTGCCCCTGCCGCCGGGAGCTTTGTCCACGCTGTGGGAGAACGACCCGCTCTTCGACAAGACCTACTTCCAGCAGTTCGACGTGAGTGAGTGCGTGCGTCTGTGTGTGCTTGCGCGAGGGATTGAGGGAATTATTGGCCTGTGGAGGGGGAGGTGGGGGGGGGGGCGGAGGGAAGGAGAGGGGGGGGGGGGGGTGGTAGGAGGGGGAGGGAGGGGGCGATAAGGAGGGGAGGGAGAGGGGGGAGGCGGAGTGAGGCAGGGAGAGGAAGGGAACTGTGGGGGGGGGGGGGAGGAAAGAGATGGGGCGAGAGTAACGAGTGGCTGACACCAAGCGTATGGCTGTTGGGGGGGGGGGGGGGGGGGGGGGGGGGGGGGGCAATTGTCGGACGATTGACACGCTAGTGAGTGAGGGAGGGAGGGGGGTGGGGGATGTTCACTGCATAGGTCTATCTTTCTCTCTCCCCCTGTCAGGGCTACTACGACACGGCCGACGCTGGTATGCTGGACAGCGAGGGCGGCGTAGCCGTAATGTCGCGCGTGGACGACGTCATCAACGTGTCGGGGCACAGACTATCGTGCGGGGCTATAGAGGAGGCCATTCTGGAGCACCCCTACGTGGTGGACTGCGCCGTCATTGGGGTCAAGGACGAACTAAAGGGCCATGTACCGGTGGCCGTCTGCGTGCTGAGGAACGGTGGGTAGACTGCGATTCCGCGTTGTGAGGGATGGAACGAAGTGCCCCCCCCCCCCCCCTCCCCGCGTTGATTCCACCCTCTCGCCTCCTCCCATCGTCCCCGACTCTTCCCCCCCCCCCCCCCCACACACACACACGCGGCAATACACCTATGGTGCGTTAGTGTGTGTGAGTTGGGTAGTGTTTCTTCCTGCAGACGTTAGTACCGTAGTTTTCGTTTGGTCAATCAGCCCAATCATGAGGAGAAGGGGGAAGGGTCTGGGGGGTGGGCACAACGTTACTTGTGGGACCAACTAGACCCCTTACTCGATGCCCCCCCCGCCCTACTCCCCCACCCTGCACGCATCTTCCATGCGCACCAACACCAATCACCCCACCAATCGCAACACAACCCAATCAACCAATCAACACTGACAGACTTCGTGGGCGAGATCACAGAGGTGGAGAGCGAGGTGGTGCAAGTGGTGAGGTCGCAGATAGGCCCAGTCGCGGCTATGAAAACCGTCATTTTCGTGCCCAAGCTGCCTAAGACGCGCTCCGGCAAGATTGCCCGCAACACGCTGATGAAGATGGCCGCCAGCGAGCCATATCAGGTGGGGCAATTTGCCTCTTTCGATTTGATTTTGCAGAATGGATGTGTCTTGTTGCTTTTTGCGCTCCGCGCCCCGAAATGGCACGACTTGCGCAAGTGCGCAAAATTGTACGGTTTTACACCGTAGGCACTAACTCTCCGCAGCCGATATTCACACCGCGCGCGGCGACTTTTTCTGACCGCGTTGCTGCACAACTAAGGTAACGACCGCACGCACTTTTTGCGACGCGTCGCTTCGCTCGTTCGTTGGTGTTGTTGTGACTGCGATTGAAAAACTGAGAATGGAAAGATTTAAGCGTGAATACAAAAGATTAAAATATAGAATTGCAAATAACATTTGGATTTTATTACATTTTGCATTCACCATTACATTTAACAAGTCTCTTTTAAAAAGCGGAGTGGCTTTGAGCTTTGAATTTTTACTGAGATTGTAGCAAGGCCCTTTCCGGTTTCGTGCAGCGTCTTTGACTCTCCTCGCGACTACACTTTTTGGAGTGGTCTTGCTGCGCAACATTGGTATCGCTCGGGTTTAATTCTTTACACCAAGGAAATCATCTTTTCAGACTAAATTTAAAAAAAGATACTGGAATCTAACGCAAAACTACAGGTTAATTGTGACCATGATTTGATGTTGGCTTGCAGTGAGCTCTTCAGCGATGCAAGACCGCCGCTCTGCAACGCACGAGTGCCAAGATATAACAAACCAAAATCTGCAGTTTTCATCGCGTTTTAGTTACTGTATGTAGCCCTCTCATTGACCTTTTGAAACTTTTTGTTGTCGGATTCTTGCTCAGGAGGTCGAGCGCTTCATTTTGATATGCGATTCGACTAGGTTCGATGAAGTTTTGACTTTTCGCGGACATTACTTTGAGATACTGTAGCGCGCAATTTTTAAAACTTGTTATTATTTCGACGTCACAGTTCGCGAGAGTAGTCCGAGGGCTACCCGTCGATGTGTCGAACTCATCCCAGCAACGTCAGACAAGCGAGTTATTAACCCCGAAGCAAGCGTGTCGTTTCCAGTTTTCGACGCGTTTTGGTTACTGTAGCTTTCTGTTTAAACTTGTGAAACTTTTTGTTGCTGGATTCGTGCTCAGGAGCTCGAGCGCTTCACTTTGATATGCGATTTGACTAGCTTCGGTCAACTTTTGTCTTAAAACGGACCCCACTTTTAGGATACTGTAGCGCGCGAGTTTCAAAACGTATTTCAGTTTTGAACACTCAGATGGCGAGAGTAGTCCGAGGGCTACACGTCGATGTGTCGAACTCAACCCAGCGACGTCAGACAAGCGAGTTATGAAGCCCGAAGCAAGCGTATCGTTTCCAGTTTTCGACGCGTTTTGGTTACTGTAGCTCTCAGTTTAAACTTTTGAAACTTTTTGTTGTCGGATTCGTGCTCAGGAGCACAAGCGCTTCACTTTGATGCGATTTGACTAGCTTCGGTCAACTTTTGTCTTAAAATGGACCCCACTTTGGGATACTGTAGCGCGCGATTTTGAAAACTTATTTTGGTTTCGACCACTCAGGTGGCTAGAGGAGTCCGCAGGCTACTCGACGATGTCTCAAACTCCACCCTACGACGTCGGACGAGCGAGTTATTAAGCGCGAAGCAAGCGTGACATACGCACGCACGCACGCACGCACGTACGCACGTACGCACGCCGAGCTCTTGATAGGGTTCGCTCGGCTGAGGCCGAGCGAAAAAAGGAATACATTTGATTTTAAATAAAATACAAAACAATATAAACATTTCCACAATTTGTCCATTCCCGTTCGTCGTCACTTGTGTGCCACACAGATCCCGGTGACCATCGAGGACGCCGGCGTCTACCCCGTCATCCGGGACGCTATGCAGAGAGTGGGACTCGCGCTGAATAGCCAGTGACACACCTACGCACGCACGCACTCACTCACTCACCTACACACAGTGACTCGTCGGCACTCTTCACTTGCGCACGGTACAACGATGGAATGCTCACCTGCATCGCGCACTCTGTCAGTTTCACTTTCGCCAATTTCACTATGTTGTCACTTCTTACTACGATAGCCAGTTGACCTGTTGTATACAGTAATCGCTCGCGTGTCCTGCCATTCCGTTACTCTGTGTTTGTGTACCCGTTCTACAACTGGGCATTCATTCCCCATTCTCTTGTCAACGATAGTAGAAACTAGTTTTGTCACTGGTATCATATCCGGGTTGTGGTAGGCTTGTAGTCTTTCTAGTTCGTGTTTTTCGACAGCCTTAGAAATCGGACAATCGTTTCCTGCTTTGGTCTGTGTTACTCTGTCATGTTAGTCGGTTAGTGCGTACGTAGGATAGTGGTGTTGTGACAGTATTATGTAGTGGTCGGCCAGTATTTTGAAACGACGCGCTTGTTATACTGCCTAATAAGCAATCACTGTCACTACTCGCCTGTTCGTTATGTAGTTCGGTGCTATAGGGTGCGTTGTATAGTCTGTGGTGTATGGGGGCATTACTGTACACAATAGAACCTGTAAGGGGCTTAGTCGACAGACAAACACAACACGTACAGTATCCAAGTGCGCAACATGATACAAAGGAGCGCCTTTGTCCGTCCTTTGTCCCCGCTTTGTCACCGAAGATCACTCGTGCTGTCGTATCAATTCCTGTAACACCCCCTCCACTCTCTCAATAGCAGAACCCCCGCTGAGTTCCCTCTGCGCCCGGTGATTGGCCGGCAAAACGGCGCGCAGAGCGCGGCAAATTTGAATTTTCAAATCGGACAACTGGTTCTCGCGTCGGCGGCACAGCCGTAGGAGGCTGGCGTTGGCCCGCTGCAGGTGGCCTATGCACTCTTCGACCTCGGGGGGAGTAGTGCCGCTGCTGCTGGCCTCCTGCTGTGAAGGGGAGGGTTGGGGGGGGGGGGGGGGGGGTAGAATGCCCTGAGGGCAAATGAGAACACGTTGTACAGAACCATAGATAGGTAGTACTAATTGAGCCGGTCGAGTATGGTGTAATGCCATCTCGTCTGGGGGGGGGGGGGGGTGTGATGTTGAATTCACCCGTCAAGAGTCGAGACCACTCAGGGGGGGGGGGGGGGGGGGGCTCAACACACGCATAGGCCCACAGGGCGAGCGGACAAACTGGGAACACCACCTTCCTGGCCGCCGTTCTCAAGCTTGGCTCGACCAATCAGGTCGAAAATTGGACATGACATACAACAGGGTGTTTTTGACGGAGTGAAGAAAATTTCAACTCATTTGAAACGCTGAACAGGAAACGCCACCGCTTGCCGTGATATCCAAGCGAAACCTGCACTCCGACGACCACCAGCTCTCGATATGATGTTACGTCAAGCGGTGCCATATCCTGCACATTGTGCCAAATGTGTAGCTTTCTTCAATTTGTCGAGAACACCCTATGGTATGTCGTGTCCAATTTTGTGCCTGATAGACAGGACATGGCGGCTAGAAGATGGTGTACCCGCTTTTCTGCAAGCCTTGTATCTATGTATCTGAGATGGAGGTTGGGGGGGGGGGCACGGATGGAGGTTGGGGGGGGGGGGGGACGGATGGAGGTGTTACCAAGAAATTGAGCGGCTTTGCGTTGACACTTCTAGCAGACTATTCTTCCAGATCTCAATTACCCCCCCCCCCCCCCCCCCCCCCGAGAGATCAATTCAACGCACGGTGTGGGCTGGGGGTGGGGTTGAGGGTTGGTTCTCCTCACCTGCCCCACATGAGCTGCGTATGCCGACGTAGCATCGTTGGATGCACAGGGCTCCTCCTCCTCCTCTTCATCCTCCTCCGTCTTCACTCTCTCCTCTTCCTCTTCCTCCTCTTCATGCATCCTCTGGTGTGCTTCATAGACTCGCTTTGTAGTGGTGGAGAAAGAGCAATGGGAACAGTTGAAGCGAGGGCGCTTCCTTGAGACTCGCTTTTTGGTGTTGTGGTTGTTTCGTTGGTCCTTCTTCTGCAGGTGGGCCGACTTCATGTGGGCCACCAGGCGGTGCGCCGCCTGCAGAGGAGGAGACGCAGAGACTAGAGGGAATGTGGCCCTTCCCTCCCTCCCTCCTCTTCTCCCTCCCTCCCTCCACTCTCCCCCTGCATCACCTTGAATCTCTTCTGGCAGTAGACGCACTTGACCGTGGGCGTCGCCTTGTGTCGCTCCAGGGTCGCGTGAGCCTGCCTCTTGTGCGCGTAGAGGGAGCGAAAGGTTGACGCCCCATAGCTGCACTGGTCGCACAGGAATTCTTTCTTCTTCGCTCGCTTCTTCTTGGCTTTTTTGTTGGGAGGGGCTGGAAATCATAGGAGAAACTTCAGGACTATCACAGACGAACTGAATATAGGGTGTTCGCTCTTACTGGTTTTGCTCATCGAGCGCGTGATCTTCACTGGTGAAGAATCCTCGTGTTTCATGCTCTCAAAGTCCACTGCACCATTTTCCTGCCGATGCTCTCTTGTGGCGTTAGAGGTTTGGTCTGCGCTCGTCTTAGAGTCCTCTTCCTCTCCACTGCTATTGTCGTCGTCGTCTGTCACTCTATCGACTTGATTGGGTATTGGGTTCAAGTTAATGTTTGGTGGCGGTGGGGAAACGAAGTAGTGCCCATTGCTCATGTAATGCTGGCCGTTCGTCACTGGCTGCTGTTGTGGCTGATGGTGGGAGGGAAGGTGCTGCTGCACGACCACTGGGACGACACCTGAAGTACACCACACTCAAGCAGTGTCGCCGTATCAAGCTAGCCAGCAAAAGGATGTAGTTTTCATCCTTCGAGACCACCTCACCATCCACCTTACTTAACACGTCCGTGTTCACCATTCATCGAGTCTCTACCTACTAACACACCCAACGACTGCTGACTGCTGCAGGGCTGCTGGCCGTCCATTGGCCCAGAATCATAGTTGTCGTGTCCACCACCGTGACTCTTCAAAACGACGACACTCCGTCGCGAAGCCGAATTATCATCGTCGTCGTCGTTGTCTTCCGCGCCCATGCCTATCAGAGTGGGATCCCCGGAGTGCTTGCTTGTCAGGTGGTAGAGCAGGGACTGCCGGCTCGAGTAGCGCACCTGAAGCGTATGCTCGCTGCGCGACGCTGGGGTTGTCGCTTTCCTGAGTGACTAGAGCGTGAATTGGCATGAAAATGTTCTCACATCTTAGACCCGTAGCTTATGGCTACAGCAGCTTGTGTAAAAGTTGTAGGCTAAGAAGCAGTTTGCTTCTAAATTGAGCGAAAATCCACACAGTACCACGACCACTCGCACCTAGCCAATCACCAACAAGACCCAAACTCTCTACCACTTCTGGCACTTCAGACTGCGCAAACCTTGCAGCTCTTGCAGAAGTAGAGCGACTTTCCCACCGATCGATGCTGGTGATTCCTTCTGTGTGCAGCCATGGCATTCGGATTGATGGTTGCAAATGTGCACCCTCTCAGGGGGCAATGTTTCAGCTGCATCTGCGTCGAGTGCTTGGTGCGTATGTGCTTGTTGAGCGAGTAGCGCCTGCTGTAGCTCAGGTGGCACTGCGGGCAAAAGTGGCGACTTTTCGGTGGGTTTTGCTCGATTTCCACGCTTTTGGAGGGTGATTTCAGCGAGTTTTGCGTCACGTTCACACCGCTTTCTTCCAGAAGTCGGTTGGGGAAGAGCTGACTGAAAGGGGAGGCGGGTGGGGGCACAGAGCCGCCTCTAGAGGGCGACTCAGAGTTGCCTCGCGATTGGGAGCCCTTCTGAGAGTTGCGCAGAAACAAGACTGCTTCCATGGAGTTGTCGGAGTCGGCGACGCTCGTCAACAGCGGGTTGCTGCCGTTCGTCATGACGCCCTGACGATTGTCAGGGAAATCGGCCATTTGGGATTCGATTTTGTGAGTTTGTGTCGATTTCCGTTCTCCAATTGCCGACGACGCCAACACATTGTTCCGCCGTAACTCAAATTCCCGCGCTACAATACCGCTCGATATTCCAGCTAGTATTTTGAAAGGGTACGGTACCATGACGATTCGAAATTACCGTGACGTAGTTTTCAACTCATTGCGGAAGGGCCGACTTCAGTGCAGTGCAGTCCTAGAGACGAATGGCAATGGGCAAACCGGGCGGCGCACATATGTGACAATCTACGGAAGTACCTATAATTTAACCCATGTTGACCAGACCACTCGATTTTTATTGCAAATGTGTTCCTTTTGACGCAATGTTTGAGACGGATAAAGCCTACTGCACGCACACCTTGCAGCAAGTGTGAGCCGAGGGCGGTGGCACGTGGCGCGGAGAAGGCACTCGACACAACTCAGAAAGTCTGAAAACTCTCCTTCTCTCTCACAACAAAACCAACGAGCAGTGAACCGAGCATGAACCACGAACGAGCACCACACCACTTTAAATAGACAGCTTTGAAGAATGAATCAAACAATTTCAAATCACGTATGCAAATTTTCGATGTGCTACAACTTTCAAAATTCAAACGAGTACTGCAACGGATCGCCACACAAAAACACGCAATACGCAACACGCACAGTCAAAACACAACGGCGCTGTCTCTCTCTTCTTCTCGCCTTCTCCCATGCCACATGGAGCGGCCCACTCGGACGGCGGCGCCCTCGTCGCCAGGAACCGGGGAAGCTGCAAAACTCGAAAAACAACTTCAAAACACAACGCGCGAAAACCGCAGCTGAGGGGGAGGAGGGGAGAATTACGTTTCGCTCATTTCACTGGGGAAAGGGACGAGGAACACCAACTGAAGACGCCAGGGGGAACCGAGGGGGGAAGGAACCAGGGGGAACTACCACCGTTGGGAGGGGGACCGAAGAGGAAGGGACTGACGAAGACGGCGCCACCATAGGGCGGACAATTGAAACTCCAGGGCGAAGAGGGGAGTGGGGCCTCTCTGGGCAGAGGGGGGAACACTACACCGACCACGAAGGGACTGACGAAGCACCAGAACACTAACAACGCCACTATGTACCAGGGGTTCACTTCCACACTGGGCAGTCTCATTTTGCGGAACCAGTTCAAAATCGACGACAGCATCAGCACGAGAAATGCGACTTCAGAGGGGGGACTCGCGGGGGGAAGCAACTGCTCTTTCGAGGGGGTAAACGTCGGAATTTTCGAGGGGGGAATCGACACACTTTCCTGCGAGGGGTTCCACCCGGACATGTTGGACGGCCTCTACAGGGACGCCAAGTTGCAGTTCGACGCCGGCCTCTACGAGAGCTCCGGAGAACTCATCTACTTCTGTCGTCTCTTGGTGGGTGGAAAGTGCACTGGAAATTGAGACACTCCGATTGATAGAAATGACGTATAATTGGCGTTTTCTTTGTCTCAGTTGCCCCAGAACCACCCCAACTATCTGAATGCCCTGTGGGGCAAGCTGGCCACAGAGATCCTTCTGCAGAAGTGGGACCAGGCCAGGGAGGACTTCGCCAGACTTCGCACATACTGCGAACATCACGTGAATAACATTTCATTTGAATTGTGTGTCTGTGAGTTTTGCGTCTGAGATTGTGTCACCCAAACGAAGTCTCATATTGTTGTGCGTGCATTGCAGTCGTTCGAGAGCGAGACGGAGACGCTGTGGCAGAGGGCGTGGCTGATTCACTGGGGCCTGTGGGTCTTCTTCAACCATCCCAAGGGCAGGGACGACATCGTCGACATGTGCCTCAACCAGCAACAGTGGGCTATCATTGATAGTTCGATTTCCCAACACACACAGCGTACTGCTCAATGAGTGTGTTGTGTTCACTTGACAGGTACCTGAGCACCATCCAGGCCTGTTGTCCGCACATTCTGCGCTACGTGGCCGTGGCAGTGGTCGTGAGCAAGAGGCGCAACAAGAACCTCAAGGAGCTGGTCAAGGTCATCGAACTCGTGAGTGACAAACCACACACTACACTTGGGTGTTTTCTAGAAGTAGATAAACAAGGTTTTCATCCCAATGTGCCTCTTTCAGGAGTCGTACCAGTATCGGGATCCCGTGACGGAGTTGCTGGAGTGCCTCTACGTCAAGTACGACTTCGACGGGGCACAGAAGAAGCTGAAGGAGTGCCAGACGGTGGGGATGGCTTTGCTTGCGATGAGTACTGTAGTACTGCATGGTGACATACCCTGTAGTTTTTGGTTTAGAATGACTTATTCCTGTTTGAGCCCCACTCTGTTCAAGAGGCCGACCTGCCTACAGTAACCCGTGGTTGCTTGCAGGTGCTGGCGAACGACTTCTTCCTGACGGGTGTGGTGGAGGAGTTCATAGAGTCCGCCCGCCTGCTCATATTTGAGATGTACTGCCGCATACACCACTGCATCAGCATCCTGTGCGTCTCAAATGACATTCTGAGAGTTTTTGTGTAAAATTGGAATTTTCATAAATGAACTCTAATGTCTCTCCTCAGGGACCTGAGTCAGAAGTTGAACATGGAGCCAGAGGCGGCCGAGAGGTGGATTGTGAATCTGATTCGAAACGCCCAGCTGGACGCCAAAATCGACTCGAAACTGGTTTGTGAGTCGATATGTCCGTGTTACTTGGCATAGTTTCGAAGCTGACTTCCTACATGGAGGAAGGGTTAATTAACATCTTACAATCGCTTTGTGCTACACAGTAAATGATGAACAGGACGAGCTTTGTTGGCCTCAAGCGTCCGTTGTTCATCTCTGACAGAATGGCAGCTTCACGTTTGAAAGTCGCAATCAATCAATCAATCCATCCCTTCAATCCATCCCATTGTCTCAACAGGGCCAGATCGTGATGGGGGCGAAGACGGTGAGCGTCCACGAGCAGGTGATGGAGAACACCAAGAGGCTGGCCTTCCGCCTACAACAGATGGTATACCAGACCGACAAGCAGTTGGCAGAGAAACAGGTAGGATCTTTCTAAACCTATTCTGTTGCTACAGTGGTATACAGTATGGGCTCTAATTTCTACAGGGTGGCCAGGCGCCCGCCTACTACTCCATGTCGGCCAGGTGACAGGGGGGACATTGAGACAGCGAAGGCAGAAGAGGCGATCGTTTGGTGATTTCGCGCTGGCGTCGTTATGTTGGCCTCGCTCTCTGTCAGAGTTCACTTTGTGCGTCCATGGGTTGGTTGGTGTGTGTATGTGGGTCGCTGGTTGTTGTTTGGAGTTGTTTGATTGAACTCGTGGACTGTTGACCGGCTCTGTTGCTCTTGGCTTGGGAATGGAGAAGCTAGACGCCAGCCAATCAGAATGCACTGAAAGGCCAAACCGGCTGACGGCAAAGGTGTCGTTCAGCCGTCGGGTGGTGTCGACTGGGCAAGGGCAAAAGGCGACTCTTGTTCCCTAGTGATCAGTACAAAGGACGACAACGCTACATAATCATCTCATTCTAGACTTGTGGGTTTGTCTTCCGTAGATGTAGTAGGCGACGGCGGCCAAGGCGGCGTTGCCCAGTGAGAGGACGAGCAGGAGGCTGGCCAGTCTCTTCCATGTGAAGGAGAAGGTCTCCCACCTCAGAGCCTTCCAGAAGAGACGGCACTCGTCGGCGCCGTAGTGGGAGACCAACTGACTTCTGAACGCCTTCTCGTGGTCGCTGCCCTGCAGCAGAGACTGCAGACTCGACTCCTGAATTGGTCGCTCTTCTGCTCACACTTGAAAGGAAACCACAGGGTGCCCGCAAACCCAATCTGAAACAGTTTGCCCTAAACTATTGACCTGCAGGCGACGTGGAACCTCGTTGGGAGTCTTGCCGTCGGCCGCCGTCAGAAGAGCCACACACCAATTTTGGGCTGGCGTTTCCGATGCGCTAAATAGCCCAGCAATCTAAATACCCAATTATAACCGCAGTCGACGATGAGTCATTACCTGGCATCTGCAGGGCCCATCAGAATCTGGCAGATCAAACTGCCGTCCTCCGAGCAGAAAGTCGGACCGAATCGGCCATCGCTGAAGTCAACATTCACTCGCACACCTCTACCCGTCCCACAGGCCAACCATGTAAATACTACACCTTGCGTCCACGTTGTTCATGCGGTTGGCGTAGTAGTCCATCAGTCGCTCAGTGGCCCTGGCCATCTGCGACTTCACGTGGCCGTCCACGTCCACCTGAGCAGCTCTCAGCAGGAGGGCCAACTTCAGACGCTGCAAGAGTCCTCCCAGAGCCTCGAGGTCTCCCTCAGTCTCGTAGACGTCCCTCTCCATGTCTTGGATGCTCAGATTCAGGGTCTCGGCCATCTGACGCCGCTGCTCCAATGACAAGTCCATGGACTTGCCCAAATGCTCCTGGGACCACTTCTTCAGCTTCTTCAGAGACGTGGGGGAAGGTGGCTGGCGCTTGCTGCTGAAGAGTAGAGTGCTTAGGGCTGACTACTGGTAGTGGTGCCTACAGTGGATGGGGCATGCAACTTGTGAAAGGATCTGTGCAGCTGATGAAAGTGAAACAAACGCCACCTCTGGCACGCCGTCGCCAGCGACAAGAAGCGAACTGCCTCCATTCTCCCAGACAAGAAGCCGCCGTGGATTTGGCAAAATCCGCCTTTGTAACTATGCCACTTCGGGTAAACTACCGCTTCACACCGTGAGAGTAGTCGACGGGACGTCTCACAGGACTTCAGAGGCAGGAGACCTCTGCAGATCCAGCGGGAACCCAACAAAGGTCTCATTGTGCAGCCTTACAACAAAGTTGACGTGCCGAGATGGCCGCAAATCCTTATTGGCATTGTAGAACAATCCTTGGCGTATCGTCGTGATCATCAGGAAAGTTTCCTTTGAGAGACTTGTTGTTTGCTTCTGTGCCTATGTACGCAGATCATGTCGACAACCAACGCTATTGGCAGAGTGACCTTTTGAAACGGAGAATCTGCTCAAGATAACAAAACCGGCAACGTAAAGAATTTACAATGTTAGGCAAGAAACTTGTACGAAACACTATCACTGACATCTCAGCCTCATAGGGTTGGCCTTCTGGGTTCACTCTCCGAGTGTGTATCTTCGTCTCTCTTCTTGGGAGGGGGGCTTGGGCGTGAGAAGTCTCTTGAGTACAAGGGTCTGTCCCAGGCCGACGAGTAACATTCCCAGGGTGGTGACGACGGCCCAGTGGTTGATACGCGTCTCGATGTCCTGGACGAAGAGTTCCCCTGTCTTCATGCGACGACGGTAGTCGGCCACGGCGTCCCGCGTCTGCGTCAGATGGCGGTAGATGGAGTCGCAAGAACTCTCCAGAAATGGCAATGGGCCTCCGCTGCCGCCGCCGCTGTTGTTGAACCTGAAATAGATAGGGACTAAAACTCTTTATCTTGTGAGGCCATAGTGCCATAGTCACATTGGCTCACTCAAATACGTGAACGCGACGCTGCATTGTTCCCGACGACGACGACGACGACGACGGCGACGGCGACGACGACGACGACGGCGACGGCGACGACGACGACGACGACGACGACGACGACGACGACGACGACGACGACGACGACCGGCATGTCAACAATGGTAGAGTCTGCGATTCCAAAATTCAAAGCTGTCACCACATGTTCAACATTCAACGTTACTTTCAGTTCAGTCTCACCATCACACTCGCACAGATCTACACTTACCTTCCAACATCTTGTGCTTCAGCAAAAGTGGGTGCCAGTCTGATGTGCACCACCTTGGTCCCATAAAGTTCCAAGTAGGCTGAATTGGTGAAGCAGAACTGGACTGGGCCCGGCAACGTCAGAAAGGTGAATCTGTCGCCCTTGACGCCCCTCTGAACATGGTAGAGATAGCGCTGGTAGGCGTCCACCATCCAGACCTGGACAACGTCCCCTCGCAACAGCTGCCACTCGAACGTGTAGTTCTGGAACTCCTGAGAAACGCCAACCTATTGGCTCCGAGATGCTGTTTGAAAGAGTAAGTGAAGGATGGGCACACTTGGTGGAACTCCTCCGAGAAACAGATGGCCTGGCCGTTGGGAATCTCGAAGGTCAGCTCGTTTCGGTGCCTATGCGGATGGGCCTCATCCTCTGAGGCTTCTGAGTTGGCGACCACTGTAATGGCCGCTGAAACGCATAAAATCGCGGCGCTTGTGAAGTAACGTCTGGCTGTAGCCATCATGTGTGACCGTTGAGCAGACGCAATCGTGAGATGGATCCGCCTACACTACCTGTGTGACACTTGAATCAGCAAGCCGCCCTAGCGACGGCAGTGAGTGTTGGCGCTATACTTTGCATTTGTGTATGTATGGGGGATGGTCGTTGAGCTTTCGGTGTCGACGTTACCTACACTGACCACACCAACAGCTGGTGGAGGTATTATTTTGATTTCTGTCTCCATGCCGTTTCTGTGTGTGCACAGTGTTTAGAGCGACACATGACACGACAACATGAAATCCGGCTAGCAATGATATATGCAATGTCAATTTGCAGTTGCTCGTAAGTAGAGAACGTACCTACACAGGTACACGTACCTACATGGGTACATATGTACATGGGCAATTGAACGAGATTGGTGTGTATCTATCGTATTATCCCAATTATTATGCCATGTTATATTTGCGCGCTTTTGTCTTACCGCGTTGTTCATTGAATTCATAGTAATTGGTAAACCTCAGTTAGATGTGGTACACGCATACTACAAATATAGTACAGTCTAATCCAAATAACCCATTTGTACTGTTGAGCAAAATATTTATGACAATAATGGGTTTGACCGGACAGAAATAGTAAAATTTGTCTACACTGGCTACAGAGCTGATTCACATTATCATGTAGATAGAGGGACTTTGTAAACACGGGGACGGGAACGGGAACGGGAACGGGAAAGCGTTTGTAAACACGGGAACGCGGGAACGGGAACGAGTTGAGCTAAGTCGCTCAGTCCATTGCCAATTAGTTCTACTTCACGTCAACGTGTTTCCGATCTTGGTGGGGCCCTTTTCAAACCTTGAGATCCCATCTTTTGGCAACAAAATCAAAAATAGTTCAATAATAGTCCATCAAATGCAAAAATAGTGCAAGGAATGCAAAAATGTTTGGACTTATTGGCTGGAACATATTTGCAGTCAAGTTTTACTTACTGTTTGATGCAATTTTCGGCTTCTACATATAGGCGATCGCGAGAAGTGCATTAAATTACCCCAAAAAGGCAGAGAAATCGATAATTTTCGCACAATTTGTAAAAACTTGCGAGATTTGTAGATGGAATCGTCTTCTCCATCAAGTTCGACGCGTCTTGCCTAAGGTACAAGTCATGGCAATATAAAACCCATGTGGGAGGCGACTCATTTTAGCTCGTTCCCGTTCCCGCGTTCCCGTGTTTACAAACGGTTTCCCGTTCCCGTTCCCGTTCCCGTGTTTACAAAGTCCCTAGATAGATAGTTACTGACTGCAACAGCCCCCGACATACCTGCAGTATTTTGTGGGGTACAGTAATGCCGCGCCACTCAACTTTGTTGCGCTGGTTGAATTTTATGGATTGATGTTACAAGGGATGAAATGGATCGGAAGTCGCAGCGTTCCATTGGTCCCTCCAGGGAATCGTGAGGTGAACGTTCTGCTGTCGTTGCGATGGTGTGGGACGAGGCGTCGGCGGCGTCTTGTGGTTGGCCATGGCGTACATTACACGCGACGACACAACACGGTCTCCTAGAGCAACGGGTCCACAGGGTGGGGTGGGGCACCGAACCAGAGCTCTCTCTCTGTCAGAGTCAGTGTCAAGTGGAGCTGGGGTACCTCCCAACCCAACAGGAGTCGAACAGGAGATCCACATGACGTTCCAGCAGGTAGTCTAACTGACTGGCTGGCTTGCAGTGCTTGAGAAGTCTCTTTCACTTGATGACGCGCGCTCATCGCTTGCAGTTGCCAATGGACTGGTCAGAACCAGGGGTCAGAACAGAGGCCGAGAGCTTCCTCAAAGTGATGGGACCAACCAAGGAACTGGAGCTTGGTTTGTCTTTTTTGCAGTTTACTCAGAGGTGGTTGTGTGTTATTGCTGCGCCAGGTGTCTTTGTTGAGTTGTCGCTGGTGACTGATGATTGTTGTTGTACGAACTCCAGTGGTTAGCCATGGGAAGTTGCGATGTGGTGGTCTTACCAGAATGTGTGATTGTGACAGCAGATTTGTTGTGAGATATCTCAACTATGTGCTAGTGAGATAGAAATACCATA
>JASAMZ010012405.1:0-13550 GCA_030248115.1 Linhomoeus sp. GSCO2_2
GTCAGCCTGGGTCTGGACGCCCGTCAAAAATACGAAACCCTGAAACCCTTACGCTGATTCTGGAAGCCATGGAAAAGGACAACGAGACTACTGGAAAACAGCTGCGGGCGCTACTTCCAGAGACTATGGAGATCAGCCCTAGGACGCTGGTATGTACGTTCTCTTTCTGTCGTCGTCGTCGTCGTCGTCGTCGTCGTCGTCGTCGTCGTCGTCGTCGCCGCCGCCGCCGTCGTCGTCGTCGTCGCCGCCGCCGTCGTCGTCGTCGCCGCTGTTGTTGTTGTTGTACAGTATACTGTTAATGGATGTCTTCTAGCTTCGCGGGAGAAAATTACTGGGCTACGACTACATATGTGCGCACCCAGTACTGCCAGGCCACCCGCGACAAAAATGTCGAGAAGCGCCATCAGTGGGCGACCGCAGTACAGAAACTCATTCGAGAAACTGGGTACAACTTCGACGACCTCTGTGGACGAGTCCAAGTTTGAACTAGAGAGATGGGCGAAAAAGTCCTGCCGGCGCAGAGGGGAGAAGATCAAAAGAAAGCCAAGACACAAACATCCAGTGTCTGTTTTAGTCTTTGGCGGAATATCGAAGAAAGGGAGAACCGCGCTGAAAATCTTTAAAGGTAGCGTTTAATTTCACTGCTGCCTGAGTGTATGTCCTGTACGTAGGTACAGCACTGCTGAGTACCACCCTCATAGGCATAATGGACGCGCAGACTTACGTCGACATCTTGGGGGAGTGCCTGTTGCCTTTTGCGGAGGAAGCATATGGAAGGGGCAATTGGAAGTTGCTCCAAGACAACGGTAAGAATTGTGATGTTGGCATACAATACTCTGTTTCTCTTGTAGGTACTGTACTTGTACGGTGCCTCAGTTTAGATCCTAAGCATGCCTCCAAGAGAGTCCAAACAGTACTTCGAGGAGAACGGCGTGAACTGGTGGAAAACGCCCCCAGAGAGCCCAGATCTTAATCCCATCGAGATGATCTGGGCAGACATGAAATACCACCTGAGGGCGCACAACAAGCCGACGACTCAGGAAGAGCTGATTGAGTCGCTTCTCCACTACTGGGAGAACAATCTGACGCTGAACAAATGCGTCACTTACATGAATCACATCCCCAAGGCGGTCGGACTAGTGGTTCGGTTGACGCGAAAGGTCTGCCGACCGAAAAGTGATACAGATTCATAATTCGTGTTGATAGTAGATCGTTCGTTGTGCAGTCTTGCTTTGTATCTTCCACGATTGACCTCTCGTCTCTCCCCCAACTTCTAAAGAGGTGCCCGAGCTGAATTGCAATCGCTTGCGAAGGGTCTCTTTGTCACCCCTTTGTCTTTGCAACCCCTTTGTCTAACCACGCTGGGCGGCGCCGTAAATACCCTACATACAATAAGTGGCACAGCGCCAAAGGTGACGGAAGGAAACAGAAGAGGGAAAAGCGGAGGAGAGTGGACTGGCAGAGGGACGCGCAAAGTTAATCAGCCGACCAATCTAAACAAAGGGGCCGTCCCCAGGGCTGGGAAAGGCTGCGAGGCTGCGCACCCCACAAGTGTAGTTTTGCGGAAGGAGTCGAGTCACTCGCCTCTAATGGGTGGGATACGGTAGACTTAGGTAAACGAATGACACTGTCGTATGAGGACGTTGCCTGGCGCCGGTCATGAGAGACCTCTCAAGCGTGTCCGCGGGAAGGTGATTGATGAATGGCCCGGCCATAGGAAGCGCCGCAGAGAGGCGCGGACAAAGCCCACTGGGGTTTGGCGATTATCCCCCCCCCCCGCGTTGAGAGGGGAGGGGGGGGGAGGCGAGTTGAATGGGGTGTTGCCCCCAAGTGGGGCAAACAATGAGCGACGCTCATGGCTCCTCCCGTGGGCCGTGGCAGGGACTGCCGTGGGTCCCTCTGGAAGGGGACGCCATTCTAGGCTTTTCTGCGACAAACGAAAAGTTGGGTATCATTACTCCGCTTCCCTACACTGCGCGCACTTCGTCCTGCTTGTTTCGCCGCGCCTCAGCGCGGCGAGGTGTATATATACAGATGACGATGTGTAGTCCGCGAACTTTTTTGTCCTGCCGAAGTAAAAGACGTGACAGATGGCGTCAGGTAGAGCCGATGTCGCCGATTACGGATCCGATGAGATTTGCTGTTGCTAATTTCAAAATGAGTGTGGGTGTAACGTTTGAAGTTTGAAATTTTTCGACAAATTATCTCTATTTGCAATGTTACGGTGCTTACGGGGCATATCACGTGCTAAAGCACCGTAGTCTGCTGAATAGACGCCAACTGAGAGTATAAGAGCGCCGTTTTGGGAGACGCTGTGATGCGACAGCATGGCGTAGGCGGGAAAGCCGCCGGATCGCGCGCAAAAACGTGCGAGCCGACCGAGGTTCGAACCTCGGCGAACATTTTGCTTTTTTTGCTGCGCCTTATTCTGGTTTTGTCATTTACGTTTTGACACCGAATAGCCAAACAATCATCGGCGTAGCGGCTTCTGGTTTCTCCAAGTCAGCAAAATTGTTTACATCACCTTAAATCTCTGTGGTGAGCAATGCTACCGGTAGCGAGTTTCGTTGAAGACTATACCTACGCTCACACCACCACCCCGTCGATTGGCATCTTGTCACACATGGCGTCGATTAACACCCAGCGAAGTGTTGGCGTCCGTTTGTGTTGCTGAGTCATCGTCGTAGTCGCGTCCGGTTGCTCCAAAGGTGGGCCAAGTTGTTTACGGAGCCTCAAAGCTCTGATAATTGTGTTCAGACGCTAGCAAGTTTCCATCTTTGGCAAGTCTTTTGTTGGATGTGACGTTTTCACACCGGTAGGAAACACCAGACAAACGGCGTCGTATCATGCCGATAACATATAGCGAACGCGGCGATATCACTGAGCTTTAGATCAGCTGTACAGATAAGCGTATCGTGGGGATAGCTGCATTTTGGTTTATGGTACACGTTCTCAAGATGATTTCTCCAGATGCGGCTAACGATGTGTACTAAGTTGACTATACTGTTCACCAAAATTTGACGGACACAAGCTATAGGTTGAACTTTTTACACACACAGCTTGTTATGGTACGCTATGTAATAAGACAAGTTTTGCATATGGATTCGAATGTGGCAAACACTTACCTACAGTGGGATGCTGGGGATATATGTAGCAACGCATCATTGAAGCTACGAAGATCGACGACGGCAACGATCAATAAAGTCAACAACCCGGATGGGCGACGCAACGAACAAGGCGATTACGCAGTGCGTATCGAACAAAGTGGTATTGAGCCAAAATCTGTAATGTACGTCTGCGCTGAAACAGCTTTCGTGAAATGTTTCCGTGGTCCAACGCTCGTCATCCTGAAACAAATTGGGAGAGGTGTTTGTTGCGCCCGCTCTTTGACAGGCGATCTTTGAAGCGCTACAGTAGAGAAGCTGCCGCGCCAACGTGGCGACGCTTTCCGCCACATATGGGGACAAGCCCTTATCCGACCGCCATCTGCCCGCTGCTTTGACAGCGCGCAAAGGGACTCCCTTTTCGAGTGCTGGGGTCGCACCCCGCCCCGGAAAGAGTGGGGGGTAAGACGCCGCTGGATACCACAAGTGCTAAGTACACGCTGGAGTTCCCGCCTTACGAAATCGGCAGTGATAGGTTTGCAAGGCTGGTTAAAGCTAGGGAAGATATAGTCCGCGGTCAGAGGCAACCTGCCTACCCAGCGCTCGAGGTTTGTGACGGGACACGACTTGGAATTAGACCTCACGACAGGGCGCGTTTGCGTTTCGCCTACTTGGTCTGTTTTAGACCGCCTAATTACTATGTCCATTCGATCAGTAAGAAACGTGACATCGTGCCGTTGCAAGACGAGCGCCTCCGACACGCGAAGAAAGGCCGAAAACATCAAAGCAAGTATGACGCCAATCCGCTGGTCGGCAGGAGACTCTGCGCTCGAATTGAATCTGGCCAGAATCAGTTGCATCTCGTCCAGTGTCACTTTGCTGTGGTGCGCAGGCGGCGGCCCAATTCGCCGGGCGCCGTCGACGGCGGCCTTGCACAAAGCGGCTCTGGCCGGATTCCTCTTGAGCCCCTTCAACTCAAAGTACCAAATCAGAGCTGCCTGTGCCGAACCCACGGACGATGCGCTGTTCGTCCGGTCAAACTCTTTTGTGAGGAAAAGAGTGACTGTAGCTTCGTCCGCCTCTGGGGGCTGCACTTTGAGGGTGCGAACCCAGTTTCGAAACCTCTCCACTATCGCCGTGTATGCTCGAGAGGTGCTTGAGGCCTTTGATGCCGCAAATAGTCGAAGGATTAGAGTCTTTAGCCCGTAGGAGATTCTCTATGGTCAATGGTGTTGGGTTTAGCCCATAGACACTTGGGTTTAGCCCCGTAGGACATTTCAGATAGATCTCAAGTCATTTGACCCTGTGCCCCTGCCAGTGCCTACATTTAGGATCGCACCAGTCCTATGCCTGTAAATACGCAATAGACACTTGGGTTTAGCCCATAGACAATTGGGTTTAGCCCGTAGGACATTTCAGATAGATTCCAAGTCATTCGACGTTGTGCCCCTGCCAGTGCCTACGTTTATGATCTCAAAAACTCCCGTGCCTGTAAATACACAGTAGACTCTTGGAATTAGCCCATTGCCAATAGGGTTTAGCCAGTAGGACATTTCAGATAGATCTCATGTCATTTGACACTGTGCCCCTGCCAGTGCCTACGTTTAGAATCGCACCAGCTCCCATGCCTGTCAATACACAATAGGCACTTGCAGTTAGCCCATTGACAATTGGGCGACAATTGGGCTTAGCCCGTAGGACATTTCAGATAGATCTCAAGTCATTTGACACAGTGCCCCTGCCAGTGCCTACGTTTAGGAGCGCATCAGCTCCCGTGCCTGTCAATGCACAATAGACACTTGGAGTTAGCCCGTTGGCAAAATTGTGGACTGCACGATACATCCGTCAAGCTCTGTGCCAAATAGTAAACTGAGGTGGCACAGGCAAATCTCGTATTTCGTGCTGTCTGCAGGCACGCACACTTTGCTACCAAAGTAGTGGATGTGACTGCGGATAATCAATAAGGTATTTTACTGCTTGGATACACTTAGAACAGTAGCAAACGAATACGTTTTAGTCAACGCGTTGTTGCCTACTATCATGCTGGGTTTCAGCTTTGTATAACATTGGCGATAATCCTTATCTGATCCAGCGACTTTGAAGCCGCTAGAATGATACGACATTTACGATCGAAAATTTGTCGTTTGACAAACTATGAATTTTAGCACGTGTGATGGCGGAGGAAAGTGTAGAGGGCGCTTTACTGTCCAAAGAGGCGCTTTTTGACTGACTCCCTGAAGAGCTTGGCTGCGAAATCCTCGGTTTTTCGGCCGAAGACGACGAGGGTTTTGTGCAGCGCTTTCTTGGCTAAAATTGGCTGCAGTATTCATTCGCTGGAGGAAACGAAACGAAGAGGTTTTTTTCTGAGAAAGCGGACATTGGCTGGATTTTGCGAGACACTCAGTACAGCAGCAACAAGGCATTTGTGTTGTGTTTCAAAACAACTTTCCGAAATTGTTAAAGCTTCTTAGGCACATCCACACTCCCAACGAGGTCGACAAGTGGTGGAGGGCACCTGCACTGCAAGAAGAAGAAGATGGAGAACGGCGACGCGACGGCAAGGCTCGAAATGGAAAATCTAAATCTGAAGGTCTCGTCTAGCACTCGCTTCGTCATTCGGTGGAAGAAAGAGGCCGTCGCGATCACGAAGGGCGTCAAGAGAGGCGCGGCCGGCCGCCAGCACACTGGCGCGCCGAAGAAGAGCAAGACAAGATTAGTAGACGGGGGCAGAGCCCCTCGGGGCACTCCTCCCCTCTTTCAGAAGAATTTCGGGGGTTGAATCATGCTGCCCATTGATCAACGAGACATGTCAGTGAGGCTTAGTGGCCATTCTGATCGCAAAATTAACAGCAAATTCGGAATTGTGACTCTCCAATACCCCACATTTGGCATACAGCACACCTCGGTTCAGCTGAACTGACACAGTCAGGTTTTCCACTTGAGAGCACATATGGTGGCAAGCAAATTCTTCAAAAAATGGTCCCACACATCTCAAAACGAAAAGACAACGTCAAATTCGTGATCAGCATCCCCGAAAAGCCGGAATCGAGTACTTACACGGCAGGTCCCCAGACAAATCGGGCAGCCAAAATTTTGAATTCAAATTTCCCGCCAAAATACGCGTCGGACGGAAAAAGTGCTTCTAACAAAAACAACGTATCTTTTGATGCTCTATCACGTGGAAGTCCAACTGACACCGAAACATCTCAACTGACCCCACTTTGCACCGAAATATCGAAAATTTGTCAAAAAAATCGAAATTTCACCCAAAAATGTACCCCACCCAAGGCTGTACTTCTAACTCCAAAATTCTATTTATTCGGCCAAAAAAATCCCCTAATATCGCCGAGATCGAATAGCATAGCAAAAAATGCGAAACGCGACTATTTCGAATTTCGACCCAAAAATCAATTTTTTCAATTTTTCACTCAAAATTTGACCATTCCGAAAAAAGTGGTCTACTACATAGTTGTAGAGCACGCCGAGCTCTATCAAGTGGTGTTTTTCGCATCTCAATAAGGCCACCCTAGCAAAAGTTACGCCTGCCCGAAGTTTTGCCCGGGAGCCCGGAACCCAGCTTTGAGCAATATTTCCCGGCCCGTACGGCATCTGACCGAGACTCTGGCGACGATTCGGGATGAGACTATCCGAGTTCTTCAAAACGAGAAAATAACAGACCCCTATATAGCAAAACAAAAAAATGCCGAGCGGGAGACGGGACCCTACTTTTGGGTCGAAAAACCCGGTTTTTGCTACCCGGCCCGGGCAAGTCCGGACCCAGCCCGACGGCGCCCCTACCATCGGATAGCCCATTGTCTTTTACATATTTGGTCCAAAGCTCGTCTCGCTCCGATCTACCAGAACACTATTCTAAGCGTCCAAAGTTCGTCGGAGGCCAAAAAACCGGGTTTTTGGCAACTTGCCAAAAATCGGGTCCCGGACGGAAGTCGAGACCTTCGATGCAGGTTTTTCCATCCAGAGACCTATCGAATAAAAAAAAATTCGCCCCGATCGGCCAACTCTAGCCCGACTTATGAGCGTTCCAATTTACACAGAATCCGCACCATCACTATAGCACTCCTCCCTTTTGGAGGGGAGGAGTGCCAAAAACGACCAACCGCCTCAATCAGGACATCCAGCGAAACGTGCCCAATGTGTGCAAACATTAAGCCGCCGAATACTTCGTCTGCTCGTGATACTCTCGTTGCTCAGTCGATGTGCTTTGCTCGATGTAACAATGGGTTGTTTGTACGTTTTGTTATTGTCATTATGTGTACGTACAGTGATTCGACGTCTTTGCTCTTTGCGCTTGAGTTGTCATTCTTGTCGTTTCGTCGCCTCGTTTCAAACATTCGTGACCGTGTGAGACTATTCGTTTTCTTGTATCTTGTTTCCGTTGTCAGGCGAAGACGGAAACAATGGCACTTTGACCAAGCAAACACACGCTGTTTGAACTTTTGAATGCGCGCGTCTCGACGCTCTCCACGCAACCTTGTTTTATAGTTTGAATTGCTGGTTTCCGCCTCATTTTAGAGTTTGACGGATGTATCGTGCAGTCCACAATTTTGCAGCCCGTTGACGATTGAGTTTAGCCCAAAAGACATTTCAGAAGTAGATCAAAAGTCACTTGACACTGTGCCGCTGCCAGTGCCTGCATTTACCATCGCACCTGCTCCCGTGCCTCCAAATACACCTCGGAGTCTCACAGCGACAACTCTGTAGTGAATGGTGACGCAATAGCCCGAAATCTGCTCGATAGTGACTTGCAGTCACTCCTGAGTGCCCAGAATGTGCTGTGCAGTCGATATTTTCGTGATTTTTGTGGAATTTAGTAATCAGCAAAAGTCCACAATAGGAGATGCACTATTCCAGGCAGAGGCGGTTCTTTTGAGCTATGGATCTCCAGGATCCGTCAACGCTGTCAAGAGTTATCGTGTTGACAAACAAACAAACAAACAAACAAACAAACAGACTCTATGGCGCATTGAGTTTAGCCCAAAAGACATTTCAGATAGATCAAAAGTCACTTGACACTGTGCCGCTGCCAGTGCCTGCATTTACCATCGCACCTGCTCCCGTGCCTCCAAATACACCTCGGAGTCTCACAGCGACAACTCTGTAGTGAATGGTGACGCAATAGCCCGAAATCTGCTCGATAGTGACTTGCAGTCACTCCTGAGTGCCCAGAATGTGCTGTGCAGTCGATATTTTCGTGATTTTTGTGGAATTTAGTAATCGGCAAAAGTCCACAATAGGAGATGCACTATTCCAGGCAGAGGCGGTTCTTTTGAGCTATGGATCTCCAGGATCCGTCAACGCTGTCAAGAGTTATCGTGTTGACAAACAAACAAACAAACAAACAAACAAACAGACTCTATGGCGCTTAGTATATAGGATCGAAGGACGCTTGCCGCTGACGGGCAGGAAGAGGGATTAGCGTCTGACAGGTCGGCAAAGCGAGACAAAGCGGGACCTGAACAATGAAGCGGGCACTTCAGAGCGTGACCGCCAAAAGGGAGGGAGGGGTGGGGATACCCAACTTTTCGTTTGTCGCAGAAAAGCCTAGAATGGCGTCCCCTTCCAGAGGGACCCACGGGAGGAGCCATGAGCGTCGCTCATTGTTTGCCCCACTTGGGGGCAACACCCCATTCAACTCGCCCCCCCCCCCCCCCCTCTCGACGCGGGGGGGGGGGATAATCGCCAAACCCCAGTGGGCTTTGTCGGCGCCTCTCTGGGGCGCTTCCTATGGCCGGGCCATTCATCAATCACCTTCCCGCGGACACGCTTGAGAAGTCTCTCATGACCGGCGCCAGGCAACGTCCTCATACGACAGTGTCATTCGTTTACCTAAGTCTACCGTATCCCACCCATTCAGTGGCGTAGCCAGGGGTGGGCAATTGGGGCAAATGTCCCCCCCAGATGCCGACTTTGCCCCCCCCCCCCAGATGGCCAGCAAGAGAAAAAATTTTCGCCTGCGGCGCTATTAATAGTAGAAATTTTCGCCTGCGGCGCTATAGGTAGTAGGAATATTCGTTTGCGGCGCTTCTAAAACAACGAAGAAAGGACGAAAACAACAGGAAGAAGAAACTAGCGCGCGCGGCCGGTTAACTCATCCCCACCCGCTCATCATACGAAACAAGACGATTCGTGTATCCCCAGTTCAGGGTGAAAGATTAATCGGTGATAAAACAGCTGATACTCTTGACTGCTTAGCTCAATTCAAAAAATATTTAGGGTTACCTTTGCTCTCATCATAACTGCACTGTTGTGGTAAGAAGGCCACTGCAGCTTATTGTATGCTACAGTTATTTAAGAAAAACCTCTAAAATCGATTAGTTTATCCCCATATGACGGTAGTAGAAATTTTCGCCTGCGGCGCTATAAATAATGCAAATTTTGCCTGCGGCACTATATTTAGAAAAAATGTTCGCCTGCGGCACTACAAAATCGTAAAAATCTTCGCCTGCGGCGCTATAAATAGTGAAAATTTGCTCCTGCGTCACTATAAATAATCAAGATTTTCGCCTGCGGCGCTAAAAATAATAGGAATTTTAGCCTGTGGCGCTGTAAAAGTGAATATTTCGCCTGCCTCGCTGTAAATTGGAAGTGCGCGCCTCTGTGTGTGTTACATGGCACGGCAAGAGGCCCTAAATCAACAACTGTTTACGCACGCGACGCGATATTACAACGGCAAATGGGTATGAGACTGACGGCTCTGCGGGAGGGAACTTTACAACACGGACTATACACAAGCACTTAGAGCGACGTGAAGGAAATGGGACTGCCGTACGACAGGGACTTCTGGCCGCCCGAGAGCCCTGACATGAATCCAATTGAGCTTGTCTGGCACCAGCTGAAAGAATTTCTGCGGAACGAGTGGAAGCCGAGCAACAAAGCTGAACTCGAAAACGGCATTTCGCACTTCTGGACGACTCATATGACCGTCGCGTCGAGCAGTGCCGACGCTACATTAGTCACGTTCCTAAGGTGTTCCCACAGGTGATCGCTAACAACGGCGGTCCTACAATGAAGTGATTCCTTTTGTTACAATGCGCGTTGGCTGACGTAGGGGGCGGACTGTCCTTTGTGTATACTGTATACTCGCAACTATCGCTCGGTCGGCCGGTCGCACGGTAACGTTAGCAACACAACACAGCGCTGAGCGCTGCCTTGCCAACCAGCAGATGGCGAAGCGCCACAATGGCGCTTTAATAAAGACGGGGGGGGGGGGGCTGAGGCGATGGCGAGTCGGGGGGGGGGGGGGGGGGGGTATACGCACAAACAATGGCGCCTTCTCTTCGGCCCTTCCCCTCTCGGAAAGAGAGGGCATCGGCCGCCAAGTTTGGTCGAGACTTGGTGGGAGCCCAAGTTTGTGCCAATTGGCCCAATTGGAGCATCTATTTGTGAGCGGGACCACTGTTGAATGGATGAAGGAGTCGTGTCTCGTGCTCAAGCCCAATGAGCGCTACACTGTGGGAGAATCCTACACTTTTCGCTACAAAGGTGCTCGTTACCACGGAAAGGTGTTGGAGATTGAAGCAGACAGCGACAATGATAGTGATGCCGATTGCCAACAGTCTACGGGCGCCAGAAAATACAGGTAGCATCGGTTTATATATTTACAATTATACCGCGCTTAGCGATTGTTTGACTTACGCTATTTAGAACACTTTCAGGATCTGTTGATGGAGCCGCAAAGGAAAGGGCTGTTTCCGACGCTGGCCTTCAAAAACCTCAACAATCCACTGCTACGACGAGCGACTTAAAGGCGGGGAACAAAAGGAAAGGTGGCGTCTCGACGGCAGCACAAGGCGAACCTCCTAGCAAATCGGCAATTTCGTTTCGTCTGTTCGCTCCTCCTGCCGAAGATTCGCATCTTGACGAAGAAGCCGATCTTCTGTTGCTGGGTGGCAACCAAGAAGCTGGAGCTGCCGCTGCGGTGGATTCTGACGAACGGCTGCGACGCACACACAGTGGAGAGTCTGTCTCTGATCCATTGCTGCTGGAAGATCCTACTCGGCCAGTTCCGGTCTTTGACGCCTCGAGCCCATCCAAGCATCTCCCTGGAAATGGCAGAGGCTACTATGAGGAAACTCCAGGCAGACCTTTGAGGTCACTGCAATGGGAATTGGGTGGGCATGGCTACCTCCCCCAGGGCGACAGACTATGTGGGCCAAGTTTCCATGGACAGAATGAGAATTCACTTCTGGTCGCCATCCTCTGCGAAAACCAATGGCAAACGGGGGAAATAAACCAACTTCGAATTGCAGTTGGAAGGCTATCTGAGGAAGTGCGTCAGCTGAAGGAGTCCGCAGCGACCCACAAACCAACCACCACTACTTTCGCAACTACTTCTCAGCTGGTACGTACTGTAGCCATTTCGTTCGGCAAGTTATTCTACAGTAGTAGGAAATTGTGACCAAATTCCGTACCTGAATGAATAGTGGTAGCGCTTCAGCAGACCCCGCTGCGGATTGGACACGAGAAGGAACCGCTGGTGCTGAGCATCGCCTTTCCTGAGTTGAACTCAGTAACTCTTGGAGACTTCCTGCCAATCGAGACGCTACATCAGCTCAACTCAAGAAATCTGAGAAGACGGGGTTCACTTGCCATGCTCCTTCTCGAGAAGGTGTTCACGCCACAAGAGCTTCGGAACAATGCCACTCTCTCGGCAAAAGTCGCCGACAAGAATGCTCTCGATCAAAGAAAAGTTCTGTGGCTGCAGAAAGCCGCCCTCACCCTTCAGCCGCCGTCGCCACACGAAGACGTCAAAGACGTCTGGAGCAAACTGAGAAACACTCTGAACACTCGGCTAACCCAAATGTCGGAGAAGAAGGTTCCTGGCGACGCCATCGCTATAACCGACAATACTGATAACGGCAAAGATCAATAGGCCAGCAGTGTGGCGCCGCCCTGACTAGAATTGTAAGCATGTGGGTTATTTTATCGTTTCTGGATGTTAGTTGGCCAGTGCGTTCTCCGCTGTGTGACTGTCTCATCGCATTCGCATGTACTGTACGAACGTGCGTCGATATGTTGCCACACCGACCAATACTATAGCAGTCGTACGAAGCTTTTCAAAACTTGACAGGGTAGGGTACGGCGTGAGGGGGAGGGAGCACTTTCCTTCCCCCTGCTCCCCCCCCCCCCCCCCCCCCCCCTCAAACAGAGGAGCGAAAGGAGGCAGGAAGCGAGAGGGAGGGTTCAAAAGTTGGCAGAGAGCACTGTTTTCCTGCCGGAGCCAACGGTTAGGTTTGAAGCAAGGAATAGATTCGCTCGACTGACGTAATGTCGACTAACGATGACTGAAACGTAATGTGACTCGCCGATCGCTCGACAAAACAAATCTGTGCTGTTTTGGTGCGCGCACGTTTTATTGCCAAAGAAATAAAGAGCGACCGCAATTGCCGAACGTCCGTCCACCCCCCCCCCCCCCCCCCCCCCACCCGCCCCCGCCGCCCGCCGCCGTCCCACCGTCCACTTGAGGCATGGACTTCTATATAATAGCACCGGGACTGGAAACGCTTCCCTCCACTGGGCCAAGTGGAGGTGTTTGCGCGCGCGCGCGGCTCGCTCTTTAGCGCGCAAGAATAGGAAAATGAGTGATAAAATCAACTGTTTTAGGCCAATTTAGACACTTTTGGTTCTATATTCTAATTGGTTCACACAATAGCAACAACATCTCACTTAAATAAGGGTGTTTTAGAGATTGCATTGTCTTCTTTCTCCGTCACAAAGTCGGACTCACGAAAATGGCGGCTGCACAGGCGAGAATGCTTCTTCGCAACAAAATTTGGCCCACGAGAGCAGTAACGGACCCATTTTCGAAAACGCTCGAGCTCTTTTTCAGGGTTTGGGAACCTATGGTAGGTCTCGGAACTGGGATTTGAACACTGGGCGGCAGCGCAGATATTATTTGGCATTTTTGGTGGTTTAAACCACCAAAAATGATCAGGGGAAAAACAACCACATCTCTCGCAGCCGCACACTAAGACTAATACGCAGTTAGCGGCGGACTGGTCACTCAATACGTTATTTGCCCGATAGTTATTGTATGTGTATCGACTCTTCATCGTGCAAGGCGGCCGCGCGTAATGCATTAGCCAAGGGTCTCGTTAGCCGCGTTAGAGTGGACTATTATTCTCCCCCCCCCCCCCCCTCTCCTGGGACGCCGGCGCCGCCTGGGGGAGAAAACTTGGCCAGGCGGCCGGCCGCGCGAACACCTCCAATGGGCCCGCTCGCCGGCGAGTGGAGGGGCCGTTTCCAGTCCCGGTGCTAGTATTTAGAAGTCCATGCTTGAGGTCGCCCGTCAATAAACAGGCGCGATGGCAGCACCTCTCTTCTCGCCTGCTCACACCCCCCCCCCCCTCCCTTCCTCCCATCCTCTCTACTAATCTCCGAATCTTTGTCGTAACTGAACGCAAGACCGACACGTATTGCTGACTC
>JASAMZ010012408.1:0-60000 GCA_030248115.1 Linhomoeus sp. GSCO2_2
ATCGTTTACGGCTAGCAGCCCTCTTCGTCGGAGCCGTTTGGACAGTCTCTGTTGCCGTCGCATCGAAATTTCTCGGAAGTACAAAGTCGCACGTCGTCGCCGCAGTAGAACCGATCCGGTCCGCAAGCTAAATGGACCGTACGGTTTTACCATACGTGTAGCCGCCAACCGGGGAGGGGGGGGGGGGGTCGGGGGGGGGGGATAGGGGATAGGACCCTTCGGAAGGGGGGGGGGGGGGGTCTGAGGCCCCTGGAGGGGGGGGGGGGGGGGTCAAATGACCTAAAAATTTTGCCAAAAAAGTACCAAAAAATAGGAAAATTTTGCAAAAATAGGCCAAAAAGTGCCAAAAACCGCTTAATTTTGGTCAAAAACGTCCGAAATATAGCGCCGCAGGCAAAAATTTTGCTATTTTCAAGCGCCGCAGGCGAAATTTTTGCCATTTTTAAGCGCCGCAGGCGAAAATTTTGAAATTCTAGGGGGGGGGTCTTTTGGGGAAGGCGGGAGGGGGGTACCTGGGGGGGTATGGGGGGGGGGGTACACCTCCGGCTAGGGGGGGGGGGGCTTACCCCCCCCCCCCCCCCCCATGCCCCCCCCCCCCCCGGCTACACGTATGGGTTTTACGCTCAAACCTTCGAATCGCTCAAAACTTAATCAAAACCATGTCGAAACCAAGCCAAGACAACAAACCGGCGGCGTCGCAGTCCTTTTCGTCCGAGCCGTCGCGACAATTGCGATCGCCGTTGCATCGTAAGAAATGGGAAACGCACTGGCCGTCGGCGCAGCGGAAGTCGATGGATTGGCACACGCGCTCTGCAATCTCGATTGACCACTGTTTTGCGTGCAGAAGGGTTATGGGCCAACTTGAAAGACAAACCTGTTAGTGTATCATCATCTTCGCAGCCCTTCTCGTCCGCGCCGCTTTTGCAGTCTTCAACGGCGTCGCATCGCCAGCTTTTGAAAACGCAACGATAGTCGCAGAACAAGCTGTTTTAAAAAAGCTGAGTTGTTTTATTAATACAGAGTGGTTTGTGAGTCTTTTAAAGTAAAAGAGTAAAAGAGTGGATACTTTTGTAAAGTAGTTCGAAGCCTTTCCGATATGACGCGCGCCCGCCCGGAGTCCACTATTCATGCGCTACTTCTGACGCGCTCCTTTCTGAGGGGTTCTTGCAGGGCAACATTGGGATCGCCCGGGATTAATTTTTTGAGCAAGACGCACGCATTTCTGAGTGGTTGTTGCAAGGCAACATTGGGATCGCCCGGGATTAATCTTTTAGCAGACAAAATTGTTCGTAAAGCAAGGGTTAAAAAAACAAAAGTATTTCTTAAGGAATGAGTGTTCAACAACAGCCTCAACGTAAAGTTTCAAGCGGTAAAACGAATGCCGCTCTACAACGTAAGACGAGCGAGTTAGGGCAGATTTGCTGTTTGAACCTTTGAGTTACTGTAGCTCGCAAAATTCAAACTTTCGAATCTCGACTTCTCTTAACGGAATGATCAGTGTGAAACCTATTCAACAAACTCAAGATCGTCACTCTACGACGGAAGACGATCGAGTTTTAGAAGTTTCGCGTTTTAAACCTTTGGGTTACTGTAGCTCTCGAAATTCAAACTTTTGAGTTTCGACCAATAGAAGAACAAATGATCAGTGAGTCGAGAGCTATCCAACCAACCCAAGATCATCTCTCTACGACGCACGCTGAGCGAGTTAGAGCGATTTCTATGTTAAAAACGCGAAAATGTCGCTTTTCGTGGTGCGTGTTTGCGTAATTAACAAAATTTCTACGCCAAGTCAAATAGCACGTCGAGACCTTTTAGTTGACCTATCGCACGCCGCCTTACAACGTAAGACGAGCGTGTTAGAGCCGTTTTGCGTTTTGGACCTTCGTGTTATTGTAGCGCGCGCAATTCAAACTTTTGAATTTCGACTTCTCTTAACGGAATTGTCAGTGTGCCGAAACCTATTCAGCGAACTCAAGATCGTCTCTCTACGACGAAAGACGAGCGAGTTAGATAAGTTTTGCGTTTTAAACCTTTAGGTTACTGTAGCTCCCGAAATTCAAACTTTTGAGTTTCGACCAATAGAAGAACAAATGATCAGTGAGTCGAGAGCTATCCAACCAACCCAAGATCGTCTCCGTACGACGCACGCTGACCGAGTCAGAGCGATTTCTGCGTTAGAAACGCGATAATGTCGCTTTTCGTGTTGCGTGTTTGCGTAATTAAGAAAACTTTTAATGCCAAACGAAAGCGCACGTCGAGACCTTTTAGTTGACCTATCGCGCGCCGCTCTACGACGTAAGACGAGCGAGTTAGAGCCGTTTTCAGTTCGAACCTTCGGGTTACTGTAGCGCGCGCAATTCAAACTTTTGAATTTCGAAGTCTCTTAGCGACATTACCAGTGAGTCGAGACCTTTCCGTAGAGCCCAAGATCTCCTTCCTACAACTTACCAACGCCGAGATATGAGAGCGTTACGCACGCACGAACGAACGAACGGACGAACGGACGAAAAGCTCTCGTAGGGGTTCGCCCGGCTGAGGCCGGGCGAAAAAAGTCGTCCTTGCCGCAGTCTGAAAGAGAAGAAATTATGGAGTCTTCGTAGCCACCTCCCTCCCCCACCTCCTCCCCAACTAGACTACCTGAGTCGTCACAGTCCTCTTCGTCAGAGCCGTCGCGACAATTGCGATCGCCGTTGCATCGGTAGAAGTCGTAGACGCATTGGCCGTCGGCGCACTGGAAGTCGTCCGAGCGACAGACGGTCCCTGTGGCTCATGGAGTAACGGCCCACGTAAGCGAAGGTGAATGAAAATGAAAAGGACAACTTGAGGGGGTAGTGGACTTAGTAGTGGTGGTCCTGCGGTCCGTGTGCTTGGACTCGTCGATATGGACGCGCTGGGCGAAGCCGCACTTGAGGTAATCCCTCTGTAGATCAACAAGCGCCCCCCTATTCTCCTGGGGCCGTATTCATAAAACTACTAAAACATGTTTTACCCTAAAACATGTGTTTGAAATCAGGCCTAACACAGGCCGCGGCCAAACACAGGATTCATAAAACATAACACAAGACCGCTAGCACAAGAAATCCTAACACAAGTGTCGACTGGTAAAACGCCGCCCTGCAAGGGCGCAGCGGCGACGCGAGCGCTGCCAATCCTGACAGGACGGCTGTCGAACGAAACTTTACTTAGCGCGGCTTGAGTGGGCAGAGGTCCGTGGTCGGATAACAAGGGAAGCGGGTGGATGGGGTTCTCTTGGCCTAGAATCCACCCTAACAATAAACGCACTTCCGCCCAATGAGATCGGCCTCATACGAGAGAAGCAACGCCACCTTATGTAGACAAATAGCGATCACAAGTTGTAGAAGTTTGAATCACAAATGCAAATTTGCTGTACTCTACCGTATACAAAAGCAATTCAAAATTCAAACGGTACAACGACGGATCGACACGGTACAACAGATCAAATGAATGGTGGCGAGGCGGGAGCTGACATGGAGGGCTCATCCGGCTGTCGACGCCCTCGTCGACAAGAACCGGGGCTTGTCTGGAACGGGCGGGGTCTGAAAAGCTTGAAAACGCCGAAGTTTCACACAAACAATGCATTCCGTGGAGCAGCGGCGCCTAGGCAGCCCACTGGGAGGGGAAGCCGTTTTCGGGGATGGAAACGTTTCAAACGGGACGACCAACGGACGAATGGGGACCTACTTTGCTCGACTCGACCCTCATCTGTATGCGTATGCGGGGACACGACACACCTACGTTCGACTGGTCGGTTCTTATCAGCCGACCTGGCCTACGGTAGGGGAAGGACCGAACTGCTTCAGGGGAAACTTAGCGACCAAAGGGAGGGGAACTCAGGCGGGCAAAGACAGCAGCACCAACGAGGGGGAAAGGCGACAAGGGGCGTTTACTACTCGGCCAGCGGGACACATTCTCTCAGACCTGACCAATCTTGGCCAGCGGGACAAAAACCTCTCGTCCTGACTCAAGACAGTACCTCTACGCCTATCTACCTTGCGCTAATCCTGGCTCACCACCGCTCTACCACCCCTACGACCTAGCGGGGAACCTTACTTTAACCCTTTCTGTGGCCTGCGAAAAACTAGCCGCACCTTTACTCTGTGACGCCGCAGCGACACCACACGACCTCACCTAAGGCGCGTTTCAACTGCACACACAGTGCTAACTACCCCTGGCAGGAATCATGCGCGGCGCCAAGGCTGCCCGCGCGAAGGAACGCACTCAACACGCACCCAGAGACGCTTGCTTTGCCGGCGAGGATTCGTACCTATGCCCGCAACCGCACGAAACTAATAACGCGAGCACTGGGGTGGGGAGGGACCAACTTGTGTGCGCTTAGCCACACGAGGGAACGAGCTAAGGGCGAGGAACAATCTAACCGCGTTCTAAACTGCAAATCCTACTCGGGAACACTCAAAAGCGCGGAAGGAAGCAGTAGCGCGATGGCTCGGACACCATGTCGACTGGTAAAACGCCGCCCTGCAAGGGCGCAGCGGCGACGCGAGCGCTGCCAATCCTGACAGGACGGCTGTCGAACGAAACTTTACTTAGCGCGGCTTGAGTGGGCAGAGGTCCGTGGTCGGATAACAAGGGAAGCGGGTGGATGGGGTTCTCTTGGCCTAGAAACCACCCTAACAATAAACGCGCTTTCGCCCAATGAGATCGGCCTGATACGAGAGAAGCAACGCCACCTTATGTAGACAAATAGCGATCACAAGTTGTAGAAGTTTGAATCACAAATGCAAATTTGCTGTACTCTACCGTATACAAAAGCAATTCAAAATTCAAACGGTACAACGACGGATCGACACGGTACAACAGATCAAATGAATGGTGGCGAGGCGGGAGCTGACACAAGCCATAGCTTGTCTTAGCGCCTTTGTTAGCCGTGTTAGTGAGCACAATATCAATACTATATCTGCCCAATATCGAGAAATGTTGTAAAAGACAAACAAGACAACAAATATGGCTTAGTGGAAGTTCACGAACATTCATTCATTAACACAGACGAGTAATGCATTGAGTTTTAGAGCGACAAATATAGCCCCAACGAGCTTACAATCAATGTTTTCAATAATAGTGCGAGTCTTTGAAAACCATCTGTTGGAAATACTGACAATTTAGCCATTTAGATGCAGCAGAGGTACCTACGTCGCATAGGCGAATATAAAGCCTTGTGCCTAGAAAGCAGAATCCAGTGTATAAAGCAGTGCATTTGTTGTGAATCACTTTCTTCGAAAACTAAACAACCAAACAACAGAACTGAATGTAACCGTCTAACAACGTTCTACTACCGTACAGAACTCTTATACTCCCCCGAAAGTACTGAGAGTTACAGTAGTAGTGCGGTAAAACGTGTTTTAGTTCGAACATGTTTTAGGAGTCTGTGTTAGCGCTGGTGAATCGTGTGTTAAAGCTTGTGTTACGGAAAACATGTTTTAGCGCACTAACACAGGCTTTCCGTCTAAAACATGTTTTACAGTAACACAAGCTTTATGAATACGGCCCCAGTTCGCTGAATGAGCCATACGTTTACTTTCGAGGCAAAAGACTCACCCCCCCAAACCCCCCCCCCCCCCCCCCTCCCCCCCCCCCCCCCAACCATGACAGGGCGCGCAGAGTGTCATCCCACCTGCGCAGCCACTCAATGTAGTGGCCCACGTCCACAACACACCTCTCAGACCACACTCCACCTCGTCTCTCACTATGCCGCTGTAGATGACACCGAACACCTTCTTGGTCCCCCCTTACACACAAGTGATTGGGCCGCCGCTGTCGCCCTACAGTATGATGGAGTGCTCAGGTGTGCACGGTTGGATTGGATTTCTTGCAGCACCGTGCCAATTTGTAGTGCTTAGTGTACATATGTATTGTTTCTCTAATGGTGAAGATAACGAACTACGATGCGGCGTAGACAATGTGATTACACACGCACATCGCAAATGCCAACGAGCTGGGTGGGGTGCCCGCTGCAAAGAGTCCCTTCGGGAAGGTATATGCCGCTGTCTTTCCACACGCGTCGGCATTCCTTCTCATTGTAGAGGCGTGAGAACTCGAAAACATTCAGCCGAACCGCCTTTCCTGAACAAGGATTCGCAAATGACTTCGGCGCAGCCAATGATCAGCTTGCGTTAATCTTGCATTTTCGATCTGAGTGCTTTCGTCCTCTCACCCACTCGATGCGAGTGTGTCGGTCCTTCCATAGCCCGACACGAAACACTTGTCGATCGCTTGGATTGGGGCCGCTACGCCATTCCAGTTGTCCTTGGCAACCTTGATACCAACTCTTTTCTGTCATTGCGCTGAACTAGGTACGCCGCAATACACCAATTGTAACTTTCCTGTCGCCAAAAAATTGATACAAACTACCTCATCCCAAGATAATCACTTTTGATTAAGGCATGTGAGTTGTATTTGAAGTTACCAGAAAAGTCTACATGCATAGTAAGCTTCAAATCAAATTAAATTGACAAGTAAATGGAAAGCTATAAATTCGTAGCACATCGTTGCCATTGGCGAAGGGGAGTTGGATGATTTGAATGGCGCTTCTCTCGGAGCAGAGGTCGGCAGCGGCCAGCGCTTTCGGCTTCAGTACTATTATACCGATATCGTAGTCCAGCTGAATAGAAGAACGAGCAGGTGGGCAGTTAATTTCGAACAAAACCTGTGTTTAATTGGAGCCCCGAGACTATTCGGAAACACGAACTATTATTTCAATCCCTTATTCACTAGCAAAATGTACTAGGAATGCCCAAGGATGCTACAATGCCAAAAGAATATACCACCCAAAACATAGAAAGTTTCTGTTGAATAAGCTTGATGCTAACGTGAAATAACATCATAAGTGAGGTATTTCTACGCCCCTGCAACGCTCCGCACGCAAAACGACAGTTTTGTGGGGAAACTATTTGGAGACCCAAAACTATTATTAAATCAATGGTCCGCTCAGAGGCGAAACTAATTGGAGACGCGAAACTATTCGGCACTTCACCGTAGCCCTACCTAGTGTTAGAAATCGTCACAGAGCACGTATGGTAGTGTTAGTAGTACTGGTACTTACCAAAGGTGGGCGCTTACTGGAGGGGGCACTTATTCTCTCAACGTTCCACTAGGCGGGGCGTTTATTGGAGGGGGGGGGGGGGTGCTTAATCAAGAGGGTGCATATTGGAGGATTTACGGTAAGTTAGATTATGTTCTTCATACCTACTGCTCTTTCAACTATGTAGTGCAATCATACGAGTTTCTCATTTGCCTAGGTATCGTAGCGATTTTGAGATGAGCGCGCAATGTAGCATGTTAATTTGATTTCTAATGCAGTAGTCTCGTGACTTTACCGTGTCATCGTTATACTGAGGGTGGGGCACAATAGCCTGAATCTGATCCTCTTTCAGTGTGACGTCCGCCACAGGGCGCCACTCACTTATGTTGACGTGGCCGAGATGGATGAACCGGACTTTGTTGATTGCGCTGAACGCATTGCCTGTACATGTATTTCTTGGGCATACACGTGCAAGAACTTGGGGACGTCGGAGGCAAGGGTAGGGTGAGGGGGTAAGTCCTCCCCTCACCCATCTCCCATCCTCCATGCCGGAGGTGACTTCCGGAGGTCCCTGAACACACCACCCCGGGATCCCCACTCCATAAAGAAGTCCCCCATAACCCCATAACGTTGAAGAAAATTGCGCTAAATCTTTGCCTGCAGCGCCACTCTCGGGCACGCTTGGATACTGTATCCGAGGCGGCCACTCACTGCGGCTCACGTGGAGCCAAGCCCTACAGCAAAAGCCAAACGGACGTCTTGAAGACGAAGCAGTGGGCGGCGGTGAGTATGAGGCGACTGCTGATGAGCGTCCCTCCGCAGCCTTTCTTGAACTTGTGTTTGGGATGCCCTGGCTTCTCGTAGAAGACCGTCATCTGCACCTGCCATGGGAATTCCCCGAGTGAAGCCGCTCGCCCGCCAACCACCCTGCAACACAGCAGTGAATCCATACGGTATGCGCTAAGCACCAGGCATGTCATTGTCCCTGGATTTTGCTAATTGTCTTGTCTTTGTCTGTCCTTGACTTCGAGTACTAAAACAGTTATTTCGCCCGCCCTCAGGCGGGCGACACCATACGAGAGCTCGGCGTGCGTGCGTTCGTCCGTGCGTGCGTCACGCTCTCAGATCTCGGCGTTGGAAAGTCGTAGAGAGACGATCTTGGGCTCTACGGATAGGTCTCGACTCACTGATCGTTAGTCATAACCGGTGTCGAGACTCAAAAATTTGAATTTCGCGAGTTACAGTAACCTGAAGGTCGAAAACGCAAAACGGCTCTAACTCACTCGTCTTACGTCGTAGAGTGGCAATCGACACGTCAGATGAAAGCTCTCGACGCGCCCATTCACGTGGCAGTAAAAATGTTCTAAATTACGCAAACACGCACCGCTGAAAACGCCATTCTCGGGATACTGACACTAAGATCGCTCTAACTCGCTCAACTGGCGTCGTAGAGAGATGATCTCGAGCTTTTTGGATAGCTCCCGACTCACTGATCATTTGTTCTCCAATCGGTCGAAATTCAAAAGTTTGAATTTTGCGAGTTACAGTAACTCGAAGGTGCATAAGCACAAAACGGCTCTAACTCGCTCGTCTTACATCGTAGAGCGGCAATCGACACGCCAGGTGAAAGCTCTAGACGTGCTCTTTCACGCGGCTGCAAAACTTTGTTCAATTACGCAAACACGCACCGCTGAAACGCCATTATCGGGATTTTGACGCTTAGATCGCTCTAACTCGCTCAACTTGCGTCGTAGAGAGACGATCTCGAGCTTTTTGGACAGCTCCCGACTCACTGATCGTTTGTTCTCTCATTGGTGGAAATTCAAAGATTGGAATTTCGGGAGTTACAGTAACTAGAAGGTGCAAAAGCACAAACGGCTCTAACTCGCTCGTCTTACGTCGTAGAGTGGCAATCGACACGCCAGGTGAAAGCTCTCGACGTGTTCTTTCACGCGGCTACACAACTTTGTTCAATTACGCAAACACGCACGGCATAAAACGCCATTCTCGCGATTTTAACGCTAAGATCGCTCTTTGCTACATGCAGAAGTGCGACACGGTTTGATTGCTCGTAGTGCGCTCTTTTGTGCTCTGTCAATTGTTTGCCAACACTTTTACAAGTTTTTGTCACTTTTTTAAAAGCGTTGCTTGAAAGAGGGATGTTCTTGCTCTAAAAGCCAAATCGCGGGCGAAATCAATATTGCTAATGCAATACCCTCTTGCGAAGCGGGGGCTCATGAAGCGGAGCATGCGGGCGATGAACTCTCGCACTCTCTGCAGAAAGAACGCAACTCTTTGCAATGTCAGTCAAAATACAAACTCAACTTTTTAATACCGGAGCTTGTTTTGTGATTGTCCTGCGTCCAACTTTCTAAATTGTCGTGTATTTGTCGTCTTGTCTTTGCGATAACCCGGGACAGTCCAAATTGTCTTGTCATGTCGGACAATCAAGCCGAGCTAAATTGTCTATGACAAATGTCCTCTAGAGGACAAAGACATGGCCGCTAAGCACCTTCGACTGAATTTTGAGAAGAGGAAGACCCCCACCCCCCCCCCCCCCACCCCTCCCCCTCGACAGTACCAGTTGAATTCAAGTTGAGATGCCACACCCATCTCCCAGCTTTCAAGCCGACTAGAAGTCGAAGAGAGCTCTAGTCCGATTTTGTCTAACGCTCTACCGAAACTACCTCTTCTCACGAACGACACAGACTGTGGTCAATCCCACAGGACTGTGGTCAATCCCACAGTTGTCACCAGCAAAGCAAGATTTTCGTATTTTATTGGCATTTTGTATTCCGGGTCTTTCGAAACTCCAGACCCCCTCCACAGCACGTTGTGGAAAAGCTAGCAAGGTCATACTTGCACACACTATACCTTAATGTCTTCACAACACGGAGGCAAAAATTTAGCACTTCATCTCCACCCATGCACAAATGCGGGCGCTTAACGCAAAATCGGTCGCGTTTGCTCTTGCTGCTCCTGGAGGCCATCGTCATGGAGAAGAGGGGCGCCACCAGCAGAAGCATGATAGGCAATCCAACTTTGATTGTTCACTACGCAAGATTGCTGCGAGGTACGAAAGTCGTTCTAGCGTCATTTTAAAGCTTATTGTGTTCCCTTTCAAATGCTAATTTGCCAGCCGCAATAGAATGTCCCAATCCGATAGGTTGGTATGAACTTTGGTGAAGGGTGCATGCTGCTCTCCCCTTCCTCCCCTCCCCTCCCCTCCTCTCCCTCTCCCTCTTCCTCCCTCCCTCCCCCCCCCCCCCCCCCACCCCCTCCCAAACAACAACAATTGATTGACGTTGCAATACCACACCACTGCACCACTTCCACGTCCCACCCTAATTTTAAGGTGAATGAAAGCTGTATCGATCACCTTTTTCTCAGGACCGGCGATAGCAAAGCCCACAATGAACGCCAGCAAAGCAAGACTTCCGTATTTCATCGTCATTCTGTATACATACAGTACCCTTCCGCCTTGGATTAGTAGGCTTCTGTAAAATTCGAAACTTCTTGACGCGGATGAATGAAACAATCCATGCAGCACAATCCATCCACAAGACCGATCTCCCTACTTTGGATGTCCTTTTAAATTAGCCCACACACGGCGGGCAACAGTGAAGACGAATTTCTCGGCGTCTAACGCTAACGCGGTCGTTTGTTGTCCGCCAACGTTACGCAACTGTACTATGTAAATGAATTGGGCTACTTCCACTACAACGTTGTCAGTCGAGCTACCCTGTCTTCTCAGTCATCAGCTAACCAAACGCGATGCTGCCTTTGCGCTTGCGTCGAACGAGAAGTACATATGTAACAGCGCGTCGTTTCGATTGAAGTAGCAAACACTTGCCGTTAACTTTCCAATAGATAAATCCTCCCGACCTGATTATGTGACCAAGGAGGCCGTACAGAAAGAGGAAAGGTGGAGGAGGGGCAGTTACTGTCGAATTTACGGTGTATTTATTGAATTCGCGCGTGTTATACTACAGGAGCATGTTTCATACTTTGAATTGTACATATTGGACGTTGTTCACTTTACGGTTTGACGGATTTGTTGTGAGGAGCACAGTTCTGCTGCAACGTGATCACCGGTTGGTCTTCTGCTTTGGTTCCTCTCTTCACTTCTTCTCTTCTTCTTCTCCCAGGCGCGAGACGTGCAGCTTGCCACCGCCGCCGCCGACGACGACGACGACGACGACGACGACGACGACGACGACGACGACGACGACGACGACGACGACGACGACGAAAAAAAACGACGACGACGACGACGACGACGACGACGACGACGACGACGACGACGACGACGACGACGACGACGACGACGACGACGACGACGACGACCGCGGCGGCGGCGGCGGCGGCGGCGGCGGCGGCGGCGACGGCGGCGGCGGCGGCGGCGGCGGCGGCGGCGGCGCCCCCCCCCCCCCCCCCCCCCCCCGCGGCGGCGTCGGCGCGGCCGGCGGCGCGGCCGACGACGACGACGACGACGACGACGACGACGACGACGACGACGACGACGACGACGACGACGACGACGACGACGCCGCCGCCGCCGCCGCCGCCGCCGCCGCCGCCGCCCACATTGGTCGGTTGGGGAAGTGGGGAGGGGTGTGAACGATGCATGCAAGCAGAGATTTCTGCAATAATTAACAATGGATTTCACAATACCGTCTTGCTTTCGAAACGAGAATTAGCGCATTTTCTGGCGCAGCTTGTGGTCATGTTCAGCCAAGATGATGGAGCTGGCCATAGAATCGACCTTAGCGTCGCTTCTACTAAGGCTGGTCGTACTACTGCTGAGACTCTAGCGTCAACGGACGAAGAATTTGAAAGCAGCCAATGCTGATATGCTCGCAACCCACATCCCCTTCTATAGGCGTGTCGTCACTACCGTGTTTCTTGTGTTGCCGCCCTGGCCTACTTCATCTTTTCAAGATTTATTTGCTTGTTAGACAGACGCAGCGACGTCAATAGAAGCTTCACTTCATTAAAATTTTCACACTTTTGTCGTGTCAATCGGCTCACGCGAGTGGAAGACTGAAAGATATAGAAGAGCGTGAAAATCGATATTGTTGTGTGAGATGACATCGAAGTGGCAGCAGAGAAACCAGTAAGCTCTGGGATCCAAAAGTGCCAAAGATCCCGATGCGTTCGCTCTTTGTCGATATGTCGACTGTTTTATTCATCGCCGATTAGCTGAGCAGAGCAGTGCTTCTATGTATGACTTCATTAGATTGAAGACAGACAACCACTTTTGTCCGCCTAGTGGCTATATTATCGAGCTGATTCTGCTCCACAGTTCGGCTGCCTACTAGGAAATACGTAAGATACCGAACAGGTCTCACCAACAATGTCGACGGCTTCGTTCATCTGCGCTCTTCTTGCATTGACAAGCAACGCGCAGTTCCAGAGTCGTAAGAACTGACGACGACGAAGACGGAAGTCAGCATTATGTTGGTACGCACTCGAGAGCCCCTCTCTGTCTTCAGACTGTCCCAACAAAGAGGACCACAGCACAGACGTGCTGCAGAGCAACAGATCGTTCTGCGAGCTTGACGCGAGCAGCCAGTGGCGCGTCACAGACTATGTCAAGCAGCTTCTAAAGGATCGACCGGAGATGTCGGCTTCGCAGATCGCATTGGATGAGAAGCGCGGCATGGACGAGAATTTTTTGCCCAAAGGCGAGCTGGCATTGTACAGCATGCGTGGGGTGTAGTAGGCTGGGGGGAGGGGAGGTGGGGTGGTTGTATGGTCACACAATGCCTTGTCAAGACCTTCTGACGGCTTGTAGTTGTCGATGGAAAGCCAGTCGTCTGGTCTGCCGCCTTCACTCGGAGTCAGTCTAGAGACATGGTTAGGGGCATCTTCACTTCTACGGAGTGCTTGAGCTACCCCCAAATACTCCGACGATACCACATGTGCCATATGAAGGTTCCCAACAGCACAGCAGTCATCGTCGTCTACAGGTAACATTATTTACGTGTACTTATGGTACCGTGATAAATTTTGCAATCATCACTCTGAAGCATTTCTCTTCACCTTCTAGAACAAAGCTGTATCCAGGAGACACAAACGATGGCGTGTTCACGCCGTGTGAGTTTGAGCCTCATCTTCTTTGCCTCTATTCTCTACCTTCGCTAATCTAAGGTTGTAAGTTGTAAACATGTTTGAGCGTCTACGAACGCCCAACCGGATAGCGGTTCCGTGATCAAAAGAAGCGTGCTGGAAGGAGCTCTGGACCGCCTCAGTGTCAACGGCAACGTCACGGATGTCGCTGTGTCCGTCATAAGCGAAGTCGAGCGAACTCTCGGAGGTACAGTAAGCAGTTAGCATCGACTACTCAATTGCGCCAATGACTTATGGGTTGGTTCTATGACGATGCAATTGGGATGTTTCAAATTCAAGTATACTGTGGTATTGAAATGACAATCTGCGGAGTTCAGGCGACTGGAGCGCTGTTGTCACCAGCGACGGCTCCACTCTTGGAGAAGCGACGGATGAGGACGAGACCGGCTATGCCTTCGTCGGCCTCAGTTCAGGCGGAAAGCGACAGTACGCCATGATGACAAAGGGGCAGAAGCACATCGCCCTCTTCCGAATGGGATCTTACGGTGCGATACGGTACGGTAACGGTAAGATCCTCCTTGGCCGACTTGAAATATTTACACATTTCAGAGCAGGACCGACAGTAGTCAAATAACACAGTGGTGAAAGAAACACAAGAATGACAGATTTTCTATTGTGATCGAAGGCAAAAGAACTGTCGATGTCGGTTACTCACTATCTAAAACAAGCTGTTTTAAAAAAGTTGAGTTGTTTTATTAATACAGAGTGGTTTGTGAGTATTTTAAAGTGGAAGAGTAAAAGAGTGGATACTTTTGTAAAGTATTTCGAAGCCTTTCCGATATGACGCGCGCCCGCCCGGAGTCCACTATTCATGCGTTACTTCTTACACGCTCCTTTCAGAGGGGTTCTTGCAGGGCAACATTGGGATCGCCCGGGATTAATTTTTTGAGCAAGACACACGCATTTCTGAGCCGTTGTTGCAAGGCAACATTGGGATCGCCCGGGATTAATTTTTTTAGCAGACAAAGTCGTTCGTAAGACAAGGGTTTAAAAAAACAAAAGTATTTCTTTAGGAATGACCATTCAACAACTGCCTCAACGTAAGCTTTCAAACGGTCGAACGAATGCCGCTCTACAACGTAAGACGAGCGAGTTAAGGCCGATTTGCTGTTTGAACCTTTGAGTTACTGCAGCTCGCCAAATTCAAACTTTCGAATCTCGACTTCTCTCAACGGAATGATTAATGTGACGAAACCTATTCAACAAACTCAAGATCGTCTCTCTACGACGGAAGACGAGCGAGTTAGAGAAGTTTTGCGTTTGAACTTTTGGGTTACTGTAGCTCACGATATTCAAACTTTTGAGTTTCGACCAATAGAAGAACAAATGATCAGTGAGTCAAGAGCTATCCAGCAACTCAAGATCGTCTCTCTACGACGCACGCTGAGCGAGTTAGAGCGATTTCTATGCTAAAACGCGAGAATGTCGCTTTTCGTGGTGCGTGTTTGCGCAATCAACAAATTTTTCACGCCAAGTGAAAGAGCACGTCGAGACCTTTTAGTTGACCTATCGCACGGCGCTCTACGACGTAAGACGAGCGTGTTAGAGCCGTTTTGCGTTTTGGACTTTCAGGTTACTGTAGCGCGCGCAATTCAAACTTTTGAATTTCGACTTCTTGTAACGGAATAATCAGTGTGCCGAAACCTATTCAACGAACTCAAGATCGTCTCTCTATGACGGAAGACAAGCAAGTTAGATGAGTTTCGCGTTTTAAACCTTTGGGTTACTGTAGCTCCCGAAATTCAAACTTTTGAGTTTCGACCAATAGAAGAACAAATGATCAGTGAGTCGAGAGCTATCCAACCAACCCAAGATCATCTCCCTACGACGCACGCTAAGCGAGTTAGAGCGATTTCTGCGTTAAAAACGCGAGAATGTCGCTTTTCGTGGTGCGTGTTTGCGTAATTAAGAAACTTTTCAATGCCAAGTGAAAGAGCACGTCGAGACCTTTTAGTTGACCTATCGCACGCCGCTATACGACGTAAGACGAGCGAGTTAGAGCCGTTTTGCGTTTTGGACCTTCAGGTTACTGTAGCGCGCGCAATTCAAACTTTTGAATTTCGACTTCTTGTAACGGAATTATCAGTGTGCCGAAACCTATTCAACGAACTCAAGATCGTCTCTCTATGACGGAAGACAAGCAAGTTAGATGAGTTTCGCGTTTTAAACCTTTGGGTTACTGTAGCTCCCGAAATTCAAACTTTTGAGTTTCGACCAATAGAAGAACAAATGATCAGTGAGTCGAGAGCTATCCAACCAACCCAAGATCATCTCCCTACGACGCACGCTGAGCGAGTTAGAGCGATTTCTGCGTTAAAAACGCGAGAATGTCGCTTTTCGTGTTGCGTGTTTGCGTAATTAAGAAAATGTTTATGCCAAACGGAAGAGCACGTCGAGACCTTTCAGTTGACCTATCGCACGCCGCTCTACGATACGACGTAAGACGAGCGAGTAATAGCCGTTTTCAGTTTGAAGCTTCGGGTTACTGTAGCGCGCGCAATTCAAAGTTTTGAATTTCGAAGTCTCTTAGCTGAATGATCAGTGAGTCAAGACCTTTCCGTAGAGCCCAAGATCTCCTTCCTACAACTTACCGACGCCGAGATATAAGAGCGTGACGAACGGACGGACGAACGGACGAACGAACGCACGCACGCACGAAAAGCTCTCGTAGGGGTTCGCCCGGCTGAGGCCGGGCGAAAAAATAGTCACAAAGAAGCAAGCGCATTTTTTGTGTACCTACGAAGTAAAGATCTCTGGTACCTAGGCGCATGCCGCATGGCTTCTACTGCCGACAATAAGCAGCAAACTGCTTTCGGCGCCAACTTTCCCCAGCAGGCTGACCTGACAGCAAGTGGCGCGTACACAAGCAATAACACAAGTAGCGACTTTCGCTGAATCACTGGCGGCCCTTCACAGAAAGGCAACGCAGCGCCCGCCTGTAAGCATGGCGGCTGAATCAGACAGCAGCAAGGGATTTTCAACAGAAAGGCGCTGCGCCGACCTGATACTACATAGTTGCTACGAGAGTGTTCAGCCCGTAGGTGGTGCTCTTTGGTCTAAAGCCCATAGACAGTGCGCAGTTAAGGAACCACTGACTACAGCATGCAGTGACACATTGAACACTGTTCACAATATCTATAGATCCATGGTGCACAACCGTTGTTCACAACATGTATTATTTCGCCCGGCCTCAGCCGGGCGAACCCCTACGAGAGCTCTTCGTCCGTTCGTTCGTTCGTTCGTCCGTTCGTTCGTAACGCTCTCAGATCTCGGCGTTGGAAAGTCGTAGGAAGGCGATCTTGGACTTTATGGATAGGTCTCGACTCACTGAGAATTGCGCTAAGAGGTTTCGAAATTCAAAAGTTTGAATTACGCGCGCTACAGTAACCCGAAGGTCAAAACGTAAACGGGCTCTAACTCGCTCGTCTTACGTCGTACAGCGGCGTGCGATACGTCAACTAAAAGGTCTCGACGTGCGCTTTCGCTTGGTTCGCTTGGCATAAAAAGTTTCTTAATTACGCAAACACGCAACACGAAAAGCGACATTCTCGCGTTTTTAACGCAAAAATCGCTCTAACTCGCCCAGCGTGCGTCGTACGGAGACGATCTTGGGTTGGTTGGATAGCTCTCGACTCACTGATCATTTGTTCTTCTATTGGTCGAAACTCAAAAGTTTGAATTTCGGGAGCTACAGTAACCCAAAGGTTTAAAACGCAACCCTTATCTATCTCGCTCGTCTTCCGTCATAGAGAGACGATCTTGAGTTCATTGAATAGGTTTCGGCACACTGATAATTCCGTTAAGAGAAATCGAAATTCAAAAGTTTGAATTGCGTGCGCTACAGTAACCCCAAGGTCCAAAACGCAAAACGGCTCTAACATGCTCGTCTTAGGTCGTAGAGCGGCGTGCGATAGGTCAACTAAAAGGTCTCGACGTGCTCTTTCACTTGGCGTAAAATTTTGTTAATTACGCAAACACGCACCACAAAAAGCGACACTCTTGCGTTTTTAGCATAGAAATCGCTCTAACTCGCTCAGCGTGCGTCGTAGAGAGACGGTCTTGAGTTGCTGGATAGCTCTTGACTCACTGATCATTTGTTCTTCTATTGGTCGAAACTCATAAGTTTAAATATCGCGAGCTACAGTAACCCAAAGGTTCAAACAGCAAATCGGCCCTAACTCGCTCGCCTTACGTTGTAGAGCGGCATTCGTTCGCCCGTTTGAAAGCTTACGTTGAGGCAGTTGTTGAACACTCATTCCTAAAAAAATACTTTTGTTTTTTAACCCTTGTCTTACGAACAACTTTGTCTGCTAAAAAATTAATCCCGGGCGATTCCAATGTTGCCCTGCAACAACCGCTCAGAAATGCGTGTGTCTTGCTCAAAAAAATAATCCCGGGCGATCCCAATGTTGCCCTGCAAGAAACCCTCAGAAAGGAGCGTGTCAGAAGTAGCGCATGAATAGTGGACTCCGGGCGGGCGCGCGTCATATCGGAAAGGCTTCGAAATACTTTACAAAAGTATCCACTCTTTTACTCTTCCACTTTAAAACACTCACAAACCACTCTGTATTAATAAAACAACTCAACTTTTTTAAAACAGCTTGTTGACACATGGTGTGCAGCAACTGCTCACAACATGTGCAACTGCTCATTTTAATCCATGGTGCACAGCTAGTGCTCAAACATGTTTCGACACACGACGTGCAGCTTTCAGATAGATATAAGTAATTTGACACAGCGCCCCTGCCAATGCTACAATACCATTGCACTTGTTGCCGTGCCTCTGAGTACACGCTGGAGTCTCACAGCGATGACTTTGTAGTGAATGATAGCACAATAGAGCGAAATCTGCATGATATCAACCCATAGTCACTCCTCAGCACCCAGAATGTACAATACTGTGCAGCAAATATTTTCGTGCGTTTCGTGGAATTTAGTAATTTGCGAAAGTTTTAAAATTGGAGGAGATTCCTTCCAGTCCAGGACGGTCATTTAAAGCTGTAGATCTCAAACATCTATCGCCCCTGTCACGAGAAAATGGGCGGGCAAACAACAAACCAGACTCTATGACGCTTATCATATAGGATCGCATATAGGATACGCTTACCCACTGAAACACATATCCCTTGTCACTTCTTCCGCAACTGTCCGCCAATTGTGTCCACTATAAGGATTATTATCGCGATGTCTTGTCGATTGATCTACAGTGGGGATAGCGAAGTGGAAGTGGATATTCCGGTCAGACAATCCTCCACATTCACCTCTTCCTCTGTCTCCGTCAGAGGGAACGCCATGGCATTGTGGCTGAAGTGGCGTTGTAGAGACCACGAAGTGCATCGCAGAGGATCTACAGATTGTACCTTTGTGACCACGGATGAGCCCGATTTTGTTTGCGTGCTGATTCGCGATCATGCCAATCTTGAAGGAAAGCAGGTCGGCTTTCACTTGCTCTCGGAACTGTCTTTCCTGTATTTACTATTTCATTTATTCAGTGGTCTCCATGCAAAGTCGACGTCACCGTGGAAAGGGTGGACGACAGAACTGAAATCACAAGATCCTCTTTCGCTTTGCAACGTCAAGCTCAGGACAACAAGACGTGGCATCTGCCCGTGATTCCTGCGGATGCCTGCCACGCTGCTCTCAAGACAACTACAAGCAGCGGGTACGAAGCAGGAGTGTGTCGCATCAAGCTTCCCTACAGCCCTCCCATGACTGTGACCGAGGGGCCCTCTGACAATCCTCTGGACGAGTTGTCAGAGAGCTTCGAGAATCTGTTGCTCAATGGAGCCGATATCAGCGATGCCGTCATCAGAGGGGCTGACGACGTCGAGTTCAAGGTGATGCAAGGTTCTGCAAATGCAAGTGAACTCGACATTCGACTCATTATAGACCAACCGCAGACGGTTCTGCAGGTCCACTCAGTGGTGCTGAAGGCGCGCTCCAAACAGTTAGTCAAGCCGCTGAGGTCCCTATGAAGGAGCAGGCGACGGGCGTCATTAAAATGGATCACATTCCTGCCGACAGCCTTCGCCATCTCATCGAACACGTCTACAGTGGGAAGCCTCCCAAGGACCCTGAAGCGGCCACTCTGGAGCTGTTCTCTGAGTCTCACAAGTGCGTACAGTAGTACAGTACAGTTACTACAAGTAATTGAGCGTTGCGGCAGCCTGTACGTGGAGGTACGTTTTCCTAGGTACGAGCTGCGCGTGCTGCACGACTGGTGCGGCCAACAGCTGGCGGGCCGAGTGACGGAGGAGAACGTGGTGGAGATGGCCGCCCTTTCTCTGCTCCGCCCCGACAGCAAGGCGCTGCTGAAGGCCGTGGTCCTCTGTCTGCGCAACCACTGGGAAAGTGTCATTGCCACAGAGGCCTGGAAGCAGCTGAGGGTCAAGCTGGACAAGGAGGGAATGGCCGCCCTCATGGAGGCCATGATGGATTGACTGACGAGTGAAACCTCTGTGCATTGGCGCTGTGCAGTGCAACGAAGTGATATCCGAAGTTCGCAATACGCCTTTTGCTTTCGTGACATGCGCTCGACTTTGCCATGAGTTTGCGATGTGTGCACCTGGATACAGGGGATTGCGCTGTTTCCTGAGACATTCTGGAGCATTCGCTATGTTTCCTTTCCCTCTGAATTCTTGCATTCGATCGGTATCCGTGCACTGCCGAGTACTCTTGCATTCGAAATGCTTGTCGGTTTGGTTTTGTCGTTTCGATATTTTCGTATGGTTGACGTTGCTTCCGTCTGCCAAACACTGTTGATGCAATATGCTGTAGCTTTCGCCGTGTCTCTGATTCGAAGCCGAACAAAAGTGGTTTCCCGCTCGATTCGAGTGCATATTTCAATCAACGGTGGTCGGACGAAAACCAGGGCACAACGACAACACAACGCAACTCGCGAATAGAACACGTTAAGTCAGAGAGCGTCCACGCTGCAGAAGACAACCATTTGTTTCACGTTGCTTTGAAACTCCTATAGGTACATATTATAATGTGTGTACGAGCCGTTGCCCGCTGCCAACAGTGCTCTTTCCACAAAAGCGCCATTTATACCACTACAATTTCGAGACAGGTTTCGTGATGTCAATTCGAACCCACAATGCCGCCATCAGAATCAGCTTTCAGCAGTCGGGTGCGTCTATTCCAACCATCGTCAACTTGCACCAAGTTAAATCGGTCCTTTCCTAGACTTCACTGTTTCCTATTCAAGCTAGTTCCACTCCAAGGAGGCGCCCAGAAGGGCGACCATTTGCTCCTTGTTCAGGGCCTCCTTCAGCAGCTTCCAGGCCTCAGTGGTGGAGATGACCGGCCAATGGCGCTTCAGAGATCGCACCACGGCCTTCAGCAGCGCCAGACTCTCGGGATGGCGCACGGCAATGCGAGCCATCTCCAGGACGTTCACCTCAGTCACCCGATTGGCCAGCCGCTCGCCGCACCAGTCGCGCAGCGCTTGCATTTCGTACCTGAAGCGAGCGCGGTCACAGACGGTCGGTGAACTTCTATGGCAGCGTTCAAACAAATGTGCCGCCTTCTCACGTTCCGGCGGCCAAGAACAGGCCGGTCGTGGCCGCGTCGTCGTTGCAGGGCCATCGGCCAGTGTAGATGTGCTCGACGAGGCAGCGAAGGGCGTCGACCGGAACGTTCTCGACGACGATGTCGCACGTCCTCTTCTCCCTCATGTTGGCCTTCACGATCGCTGCGAAGACCTTCGAGCGCGCCGACAGCACCAGTGAATGGGCCTGAAACGGGCTATAAACATTAGAAAGAGCGTTGCTTCCATCGGTCACTTTGGGGAAGCGGTTTGAAAACTCGCTTGTAGCAATCATCTTATGTATGTACGTGCGTCAACGTGCGTCCAACTTTGGGTCACTTCATGAGAGACTAGCAGTTGAATTGCAGCTCACATGTAACAACCCTCTAGACCAAAGTGGCCAAACTCAGGGTTAAACCTACCTTCATCTCGAACCCGTCCCGACCGCGAATCACGACGTCGGCGTAATTGCCGCTGAGAAGCAGCCGGTGAAAGTCTCGGAACAGCTCTTCCTGACCCCGAAGCGTCCACGAGTCGACGGCGGCGGCGGCTGCCCCGGGTCCACGAGTCGACGGACAGAAGTCCAGAGCGACTGTGCAGAAGAGCACAGAGCTCTGGCCGTCGTGGAGCATGGCGCGGCAGGCGGTGCAGTCGAAGATCGGCAGGTGCCACTCCATGCACTCGGGGACGCCATCCGAGACTCGCTTGAAGCACTGACGGTAGGCGGCGCCCTCCTCGCCTTGGCGACGCAGCTCGACCTCCACGCGGTTGAACGTGCGCTGAGACCGCTTAGGTTTATGTGCGAGGCTGTGAATCGGTGCCACCACAAAGAAAGACGACATCTTGAAGCGGTGAGTGACCTACCAGAGTCGCTGCCTGGCCGGCGCTTATGACGACACAGAGGAAAGGCTTAGGTCCGCCAAGCACTTCGACGTTCTTGTAGCGAGTAGGAGCCTCCTCAGTGCAGCCCCACCGTGCCGAGACGGTGGCCGAACCTCCTCTGATCAACACTGGGCCGAGTTCGACTGTGACGACGGTGTTGGCCTCTGCAGTGGCAGATGTGGCATTCGCACGCACGTTCAGCTTGAATTCGATCTTGTCGCCGCTGAACACCACTGCAGACATGACTGTGGATGGCCTTGTTGAAAGGAGTGTGTTAAACAAGCTGTTTTAAAAAAGTTGAGTTGTTTTATTAATACAGAGTGGCTTGTGAGTGTTCTATAGTGGAAGGGTAAAAGAGTGGATACTTTTGTAAAGTATTTCGAAGCCTTTCCGATATGACGCGCGCCCGCCCGGAGTCCACTATTCATGCGCTACTTCTGACACGCTCCTTTCTGAGGGGTTCTTGCAAGGCAACATTGGGATCGCCCGGGATTAATTTTTTGTGCAAGGCACACGCATTTCTGAGCGGTTGTTGCAAGGCAACATTGGAATCGCCCGGGAATAATTTCTTTAGCAGACAAAGTTGTTCGTACGACAAGAGTTTAAAAAAACCAAAGTATTTCTTTAGGAATGACCATTCAGCAACTGCCTCAACGTAAGCTTTCAAACGGTCGAACGAATGCCGCTCTACAACGTACGACGAGCGAGTTGGGGCCGATTTGCTGTTTGAACCTTTGAGTTACTGTAGCTCGCGAAATTCAAACTTTTGAATCTTGACTTCTCCTAAAGGAATGATCAGTGTGCCGAACCCTATTCAACGTGCTCAAGATCGTCTCTCTACGACGGAAGACGAGCGAGTTAGAGAAGTTTTGCGTTTTGAACCGTTGAGTTACTGTAGCTCGCGATATTCAAACTTTTGAGTTTCGACCAATAGAAGAACAAATGATCAGTGAGTCGAGAGCTATCCAACAAACTCAAGATCGTCTCTCTACGACGCACGCTGAGCGAGGTAGAGCGATTTTTGTGTTAAAAACGCGAGAATGTCGCTTTTCGTGTTGCGTGTTTGCGTAATTTAGAAAATGTTTATGCCAAACGAAAGACCGCGTCGAGACCTTTTAGTAGACCTATCGCACGCCACTCTACGACGTAAGACGAGCGAGTTAGAGCCGCTTTGCTGTTTCAACCTTTGAGTTACTGTAGCTCGCGAAATTCAAACTTTTGAATCTCGACTTCTCTTAACGGAATAATCAGTGTGCCGAAACCTATTCAACGACCCCAAGATCGTCTCTCTACGACGGAAGACGAGCGAGTTAGAGAAGTTTTGCGTTTTGAACCTTTGGGTTACTGTAGCGCGCGAAATTCAAACTTTTGGGTTTCGACCAATAGAAGAACAAATGATCAGTGAGTCGAGAGCTATTCAACCAACTTAAGACCGTCTCTCTACGACGCGCGCTGAGTGAGTTAGAGTGATTTCTGCGTCAAAAACGCAAGAATGTCGCCTTTCGTGTTGCGTGTTTGCGTAATTAAGAAACTTTTTTATGCCAAGCGAAAGCGCACGTCGAGACCTTTTAGTTGACCTATCGCGCGCCGCTCTACGACGTAAGACGAGCGAGTTAGAGCCGTTTTCAGTTTGAACCTTCGGGTTACTGTAGCCCGCGTAATTCAAACTTTTGAATTTCGAAGTCTCTTAGCGACATTACCAGTGAGTCGAGACCTATCCATAAAGCCCAAGATCTCCTTCCTACGGCTTACCAACGGCGAGATCTGACAGCGTTTCGGACGAACGAACGAACGAACGAACGTACGCACGCACGAAAACCTCTCGTAGGGGTTCGCCCGGCTGAGGCCGGGCGAAACAAGCTGTGTGTGTAAAAAGTTCAACCTATACTTTGTGTCTGTCAAATTTTGGTGAACAGCATAGTGAACTTTGCACACATCGTTAGCCGCATCTGGAGAAAGTGTCTTGAGAACGTGTACCTTAATGCCAAGTGCACCTATCCCCACGATACGGTTGTCTGTACAGCTGATCTGAAGCTCAGTGATATCGCCGCGTTCGCTATATGTTATCGGCATGATACGACGCCGTTTATCTGATGTTTCCTACCTGTGTGAAAACGTCACATTCAACAAAAGGCTTGCCGAAAGTTTGGTGCGAGCGAATTCCTGTGTTCAGCGTACGCATCTCTGTTTCCGAGTGCACATTCATCAATAAACAGCTGTTCTGGCCATCAGACGAAAATGTCGATTTTGAAATTGTCTTAAATTTTAATTCTAAATATCTCAAAATTGGAATTTAACAAAACTGTAGAACTATGTCACAAATTCTTATTGGCATACGGCCTTACCATTTCTGCGTTCAAATTCGTCAAGCTTCTATTTTGTTGATTTATGGAATTTTGAAAAATAATCACGTATTTCTATTAAATTCCACATTTGCAAAAAAATTTCTCTTGCGTTACAAATTATCCGCAGTTTATACTCTTTCCATTTCTGAAGAAATTTCGCCGCTATATCATCAGATGAACAAGATTAGTAGACGGGGGCAGAGCCCCTCGGGGCACTCCTCCCCTCTTTCTGAAGAATTTTGGGAGTTAAATTATGCTGCCCATTGATGAACGAGACATGTCAGTGAGGCTTTGTGGCCATTCTGATCGCAAAATTAATAGCAAATTCGGAATTGTGACCCTCGAATACCCCATATTTGACATACAGCACACCTAGCTTCAGCTGAACTGACACAATCAGGTTTTCCACTTGAGGGCACGTATGGTGGTATGCAAATTCTAAAAAAATGGTCCCACACATCTCAAAACGAAAATACAACGTCAAAGTCGTGATCAGCGTCCCCGAAAAGCCGGAATCGAGTACTTACACGGTAGGTGCCCTGGACAAATCCGGCAGCAAAAATTTTGAATTCAAATTTCCCGCCAAAATACGCGTCGGACGAAAAAAGTGTTACTAACAAAAACTATGCATCCTTCGATGCTCTATCACGTGAAAGTCGAATTGACACCAAAATGTATCAACGGGGCCCACTTTGCACCAAAATACCGAAAATTTATCGAAAAAATTTTAATTTCTCGAAAAAACAGTTTCCGGCTTGGACCTTTTCTCGTTTCCCGGAAAGACATTCCTAAGCACCAAAAACTTGCCAAACATCAACGTAATCGATTGGCACACCAACCAATGGGAAACGCAGAATTCTGAAATTTTGACCAAAAATCGATTTTTTGAACTTTTCACCCAAAATTTGGCCATTTAGAGAGAAGTGATCTACTACAGTGTTATAGAGCTCGCCGAGCTCTATCAATTGATCTTTATCCCATCTCGCTGCGAGCACGCTATTAAGAGTTATTCCAGCTCGAAGTTTTACCCGGAAACCCGGGACCCAACTTTGGGGTGAATTTCCCGACTCTTGGTAAATCTGTCCGGGTTTCTCTAAACGGTTTCGGAATTGACTATCTGAGCTCTCTTAGTCGACACAAAAATCGTGAAATTTGCTTATAGCAAAATACACTTATGACTTGTGCCGCAAACTCTACTTTTGGGTCGAAAAACCCGGTTTTTGCCACCCGGCCCGGGCAGACCCGGACCCAGCCTGACGGCGTCCTCACCATCGGATAGCCCAATGTCTCTTACATATTCAACCCAAAGCTCGTCTCGCTCCGATCTACCAGAACACTATTCTAAGTGTCCAAAGTTCGTCGGAGGCCGAAAAACCGGGTTTTTGGCAACTTGCCAAAAATCGGGTACCGGACGGAAGTCGAGACCTTCGATCCACCCTGCGCAATCCAGAGACCTATCGAGTAAAAAAAAATTCGCCCCGATCGGCCAACTCTACCCCGACTTATGAGCGTTTGAATTTACACAGAATCCGCACCATCACTATAGCACTCCTCCCTTTTGGAGGGGAGGAGTGCCAAAAAGTCGATTTTTGACATTTCCATATTTTGATTGAAAATATCTCGAAATTGCAATTTTTAAAAACTGCAAAACTGTGTCACAAATCCTTATTGGCATACGACCTTTCCATTTCTGCATTTACATTCGTCAATAAACGACGTTGTATTTTAGTCAATTAATGCAATTTTGACAAATAATCGCGTATTTCTATTAAATTCCACATTTGCAAAAAATTTCTTTTGTGTTACAAATTATCCGCGGTACATGCTCCTTCCATTTCTGGAGAAATTTCGCGGCTAGCGCATCAGACGAAAAGGTCGATTTTCGACATTTTCAAATATTAATTGCGAATATCTCAAAAATGCGAAATTAGCAACAGAAACGGACATCGGATCCGTACTCAGCGACATCGACTCTACTTGACCACATATGCCACATATCTAACTTCGGTGCGACGGAAACACAGACAGACAGACAGACACACACACACACACATTGTCATCCGTATATATGTCGTAGGCGGTTGTGCAAATCAGGCGGTGGTGCAAATTCTGCGCGCAAAGCTGCTTTTGCATGAAAGCCCGGCGGTGGTGCAACGCTATCGCCCCCCCCCCCCCCCCCCAACCGGCGTGCAGGCCAACAGTACAGCGTATGGGGGCCCCCCCCCCCCCCCGCTGGTCGGCGGCTCTCTTTATCTGTCATCTATAGGGGAGAACACATTGAATGGATCAGGTCTTAGCACTCAGTTAGCATTTGAGTGGGCTGTTTGTAGTTAGCTGAAATGCCGAAACTACGTATTCCTGCGAATGAAAGAGTCTGACAAACCTGTGCTTATTCTGTCCAAGCTCCCTCCCAGATATTCTGCGTCACTTTCACGATGACGCCAATCACCCCGGCAGAGATACCTACGGTCATTCAAGCAGTAGCCTCGCAGTATGCCTGTGTTCCAAAGGAGCCGGTGCAGGACTACATTTTCAACTGCGAGATCTGTCGTGTGAGCAAAGAGCACTGTATCTTAAGTTAACAACGCCATGTTGCGACTGTCATTCCATTTCAGTGGCAAGCCACTGCGAAAGGGTCAGGCAGTGTATCAGGTGCGCAACACCTTGTTTTGTCGGAATCAACTAGCAACGTTCGACTTTCGCATTCTACATGCCATATGTGGAAGAGCCACAGGAAGACGGGAGATTCGCTGTGGGAGAGACTGTCGTGTGGTCGACAAGGCACGCCACCAGTGGCATGGGATCGACAGTGGCACAGGCGAAGTTCCGGTTGGGCGCCCACAAGAGCTACCTCGTCAATCGTGGACACCAGCGGGAAGAATACGCTAAGAAACTGGACCACCGTCGCCAGCTTGGAGAAGGCGACAACGTTCTCGTCGCCATCCCACGAGTCGACAGAAGCAACGTCTGCCGCAAAAACTTGGAAGCGAAAATTGTCAGTCACACGAAGTCGGGTACGCTCGAGACGCCCTTCTTGCGCGCGCCCTTCTTCTATATATGTCACAGGCGATGGCCGTCTTCAGGCGATAGCCGTCTAGACGGCTGTCGCCTGATCGATCAGGCCGCGGCCGTCTAGACGGCAATCGCCTGATGCGTCAGGCCGCGGCCGTCTAGACGGCAATCGCCTGATGCGTCAGGCGATGGCCGTCTTTTCTTTCTCTGTATTAGTTTCGAACACAGTATATTCCTTCCAGTTCAGGCTATGCTTAGGCTCGCCCTGCGCCCACAGTTCACAAGAGTCAGTCGGCGTCGCAGTCTGGCGGGTCGAAGCTTAGGCTTAACGCGACCAGTGACCAATTTCAGGGCGCACAGAGCGCGCCCGAATTGGTGGTCGCGGTATGCCTCAGCTGAGACCAGCTATTGTAGGCGCGACGCCGGCAGAGTTTTAGTGCTAACTATTAGTGGAGTGAACACTCCCCCATATACTTCACCTCCTGCTTAGGCCTGCTTTGCCCCTTACTGCTAGCGCTGGCGACAGCTTTCATTTTGAAGACGGCTGTTGACTGGTCCATCAGGCGATAGCCGTCTTTTCGAGCAGAAGACGGCCATCGCCTGACGCACCAGGCGATGGCCGTCTTTTCCCCGAGAAGACGGCCGCGGCCTGATTGACCAGGCGATAGCCGTCTAGACGGCAATCGCCTGAAGACGGCTACTGACTGCAACATATACACCTCGCCGCGCTGAGGCGCGGCGAAACAAGCTGTGTGTGTAAAAAGTTCAACCTATACTTTGTGTCCGTCAAATTTTGGTGAACGGTATAGTGAACTTTGTACGCATCGTTAGCCGCATCTGGAGAAAGAATCATGAGAACGTGTACCATAATGCCAAGTGCAGCTATCCCCACGATACGCTTATCTGTACAGCTGATCTAAAGCTCAGTGATATCGCCGCGTTCGCTATATGTTATCGGCATGATACGACGCCGTTTGTCTGGTGTTTCCTACCGGTGTGAACACTGTGAAAACGTCACATCCAACAAAAAACTTGCGAAAAGTTTGGTGCGGTCGTTCTTCATCAGGAATTCCTCTTTGCATACGCCCTTTCTATTCTACGTTCACATTCATCAATTAACAAAAGTTTTGGCAATTTACGAAATTTTGACATTTCTGTCAAATTTTGAACATTTCTGTCAAATTTGGTATTTGTAAAAAATATCTTTCATGTTACTAATTATCCGTAGTCTCTGCACTTACAATTTCTGAAGAAATTTTGCCGCTAGCCCATCAGATGAAGTGTCGACTTTGACATTTTTATACTCCACAAAAAAGTGTGGAGTATATAGCGTTTGTGCGCGAAACGCAGTAATTTGGACCGGATGGCGTTCGCGCGTGAAGCGGCCGATTTCCAAACGGTCTTTTGCGTTGGGTAGGCCTAGTAGGTGGGCAACCTGCACGACATATGGGGTCACGCTGCGGGACCCCGTTGGCGGGAAATTTAAAAATTTAAATTTTCAAAGTACTGGAAAATGGGTTAAACAAGGTAGAACTCGAAAAAGTTGCATATAATGGTATATACTATCTTTTGATATGTTGTAGTACTCGATAGGGCCGAGGGTGGAAGAAATGAATTGGATCGCTGCGGGACCCATTTTGGCGCCAAATTTGACAAATTCGCGATTTTAGGCTCTTTTCCAACTTTGACGGGCTGCTGTGCGAGCTAGGTGGCAGCTAGAGCGGCGAGACCGCTTTTGGTGCTCCTTCCCAGATGTCCTCTATCGAACGAGCCATGAACGCGGAAAATCGGCCGCAACTCAAAAAAGTAATTTCCCGCAACTTTTTTGACTCCGGGGTCGAAAAATGCAATTTTTGCGTTTCGGCGTTTGTAGCGCTCGAATGCGTCCCCGAATCGTTCCAAAAGTGGTTTCAAACGATTCTACGTTGAAATCTGGTCCAGAAAAGTGTTTTGGAAAAATCTTCAGAGCTACAGTAACCCTGCCGCGTCCATTTGAATATTGGATGTCGGGTCGACTTTCGCGATATTATACTCGATTTCGGGGTTTTCGGGGGCGCTGATTATGAATTTGGCATTCGTTTAGCGTTTAGATGATGTTTAAGCGTACCTATGACGAATTCGCATGCTACCGTACCCCAAGTGCAGAATTTTGGTTCTGCGACTCCATAGGAAGTTAGGGGTGTTGTATGTCGATTCTGGGGTATTCTGGGATGCAGATCACAAATTCGGCATTAGTTCTGCGATTGGGAGTGTCAGGAGGCCAAAACATGAGAGTAGTCAACTGCAGAGGAGTCACTATGCGTAGGAGTTCAAATTTGTGGAGTATACTGCGTCCCCCGGACGACTTGCCTGGTTTAAAATTTTAATTCTTAATTTCTCAAAATTGCAATTTATTGAAGCTGTAAAACAGTGTCACAAATTCTTATTGGCATATGGCCTTGCCATTTCTGCATTCACATTCCTCAATAATTGACGTTCTATTTTTGTCATTTTATGGAATTTGGAAAATATTTGCGTATTTCTATCAAATTTCACATTTGCAAAAATATTCTTTTGTGTTACAAATTATCCGTTGTCTATGCCCTTTCTATTTCTGAAGAAATTTCGCCGCTAGCCCATCAGACAAAAATGTCGGTTTTGACATTTATGAATTTTAGTCCTAAATATCTCGAAATTGCGATTTATTAAAACTGCAATACTGCAATGTCATTATTCTTGTTGACATACGGCCTTACCATTTCTGCATGCACATTCGTCAATAAACGACGTTCTATTTTTGTCAATTTATTAAGTTTTGACAAACAATTATGTATTTCTATTAAATTCCACATTTACCAAAATTTTCTTTTCCATTACAAATCATTCGCGGTCTATGCTCTTTCCATTTCCGAAGAAATTTCGTCGCTAGCTCGTCGGGTGAAAAAGTCGATTTTTGACATTTTTGAAATTCAATTGTGAATATCTCGAAAATGCGAAATTAGCAACAGAAACGGACATCGGATCCATACTCAGCGACCTTGACTCTACTTGACCACATATGCCACATATCTTACTTCGGTGCCACGGACACACACACAGACACACAGACACACAGACAGACAGACATTGTCAACCGTATATATATGTTGCACCCACTTTCCGCAATCCAGCCAGATTGCGCAATCTGGAGGGTTTCCCTCCAGACTACGCAATATGGCGCGTTCTGGAGGGCGTCCCCTCCAAACCGCGCAATCTCTGGTCGGCGGGGCTCAGCAGGCCTGAGCAGGACGTGAATTAGATGGAGGAGTGTTCATCCCACTTACAGTTTGCACTAAAACTCTGTCGACGTCGCGCCTGGCGGGTCGAAAACTGAGGCTTAGCGCGACCACCAACTTCAGGGCGCGCTCCGCGCGCCCTGAAGTCGGTCACCGGTCGCGTTAAGCCTAAGCTTCGACCCGCCAGACTGCGACGCCGACTAGACTCTTGTGATCCGTCTCTGGGCGCAGGGCGAGCCTAAGCATAGCCTGATATGGAAGGAAACAACTTCCTGGCAAACGAATTATACGTAAAAGTTAAAGAATTCATCGTTCTAGCAGCTGATTGCACATTCTGGAGGGGCTGCCCTCCAGAACGCGCCATATTGCGCAGTTTGGAGTGGCACCCCTCCAGATCGTGCAATATTGCACATTCTGGAGGATTGCGCCGTCCGGATGCAGCATATACACCTCGCCGCGCTGAGGCGCGGCGAAACAAGCTGTTTTTAAAAGTTGAGTTGTTTTATTAATACAGAGTGGTTTGTGAGTATTTTAAAGTGGAAGAGTAAAAGAGTGGAAACTTTTGTAAAGTATTCCGAAGCCTTTCCGATATGACGCGCGCCCGCCCGGAGTCCACTATTCATGCGCTACTTCTGACACGCTCCTTTCTGAGGGGTTCTTGCAGGGCAACATTGGGATCGCCCGGGATTATTTTTTTAGCAAGTCACACGCATTTCTAAGCGGTTGTTGCAAGGCAACATTGGGATCGCCCGGGATTAATTTTTTTAGCAGACAAAGTTGTTCGTAAGACAAGGGTTAAAAACAAGCTCCGGTATCAAAAGTTGAGTTTGTATTCTGACTGACACTGCATAGAGTTGCGTTCTTTCTGCAGAGAGTGCGAGAGGTCATCGCCCGAATTGCTCCGCTTCACGAGCTTCCTCTTCGCAAGAGGGTATTGCTTAGCAATATTGATATCGCCCGGGATTTGGTTTTTAGAGCAAGAAGATCCCTTTTCGAGCAACGCTTTTAAAAAAGTGACAAAAACTTGGCAAAGTATTGACAAACATATGACAGAGCACAAAAGAACGCACTATGAGCAATCAAGCCGTGTCGCACTTCTGTCCATGTAGCAAAACGAAGTTTATTTTTCTTTACGTAGCGAGCCTTGGAATGACGTGCCGAGCGTCGCTGTAATCGCAACATGAGCAATTCAGAAAGTCCAGCGTAATTCTAAAACTATTGCTTCTGTGATGCGTGTTTTAGCCAATTACAAAATGTTTGCTGACACATGAAAGAGCACGCCGCTTAAAACTGACGTGTCGATTGCCGCTCTACGACGTAACATAAGTGAGTTAGAGCCGTTTTGTGCTTTTGCACCTTCGGGTTACTGTAACTCACGAAATTTTAATTTTAAAGTTTCGCAAATAATCCGTGAGTCGTGAGCTATCCACTGAGCTCGAGATCGTCTCTCTACGATGCAAACTGAGCGAGTTAGAGCGATTTTAGTCTTCGATTTTAGTTTCCCGTGGTGCGTGTTTGCGCATTGCTAAAAATTGTTGCTGCCGCATGAAAGAGCACGTCGAGAGCTTTCACCTGACGTGTCGATCGCCGCTCTACGACGTAAGACGAGCGAGTTAGAGCCGCTTTGCGTTTTCGGACCTTTGGGTTACTGTAACTCGCGAAATTCAAACCTTGAGTTTCGACCAATGAAAGAACAAATAATCAGTGAGTCGAGAACTATCCAAGGTGCTCAAGATCACTTCTCTACGACGCAAGACAGACGAGTTAGAGCCGTTTTGCGTTTTAAACCTTCAGGTTACTGTAACTCGCGAAATTCAAATTTTTGAGGTTTGACCAATGGGAGAACAAATGATCAGCGAGTCGAGAGCTATCCACTGGCCTCGCGATTGTCTCTCTACGACGTAAACTGAGCGAGTTAGAGCGATTTTAGCGTCAAAAAGTCGAGACTGGCGTTTTCAGCGGTGCGTGTTTGCGTAATTGAAAGAACTTTTGCAATCGCATGAAAGAACGCGTCGAGAGCTTTCACCTAACGTGTCGATTGCCGCTCTACGACGTAACACGAGCGAGCTAGAGCCGTTTTGCGTTTTGACCTTCGGGGTACTGTAGCGCGCCCAATTCAAACTTTTGAATTTCAAAACCTCTTAGCGGAATGATCAGTGAGTTGAGACCTATCCGTAGAGCCCAAGATCTCCGCTCTACGACTTTCCAACGCCGAGATCTGAGAGCGTTACGTACGCACGCACGCACGCACGCACGCACGCACGTACGGCCGCACGCACGCCGAGCTCTCGTAGGGTGTCGCCCGGCTGAGGCCGGGCGAAAAAACAAAAGTATTTCTTTAGGAATGACCGTTCAACAACTGCCTCAACGTAAGCTTTCAAACGTTCGAACGAATGCCGCTCTACAACGTAAGACGAGCGAGTTAGGGATGATTTGCTGTTTGAACCTTTGAGTAACTGTAGCACGCGAAATTCAAACTTTTGAATCTCGACTTCTCTTAACGGAATGATCAGTGTGCCGAAACCTATTCAACAAACTCAAGCTTTCTCTACGACGGAAGACGAGCGAGTTAGAGAAGTTTTGCGTTTGGAACATTTGGGTTACTGTAGCTCGCGATATTCAAACTTTTGAGTTTCGAACAATGGAGAACAAATGATCAGTGAGTCAAGAGCTATCCAGCAACTCAAGATCGTCTCTCTACAACGCACGCTGAGCGAATTAGAGCGATTTCTATGCTAAAAACGCGAGAATGTCGCTTTTCGTGGTGCGTGTTTGCGTAATTAACAAATTTTTACGCCACGTGAAAGAGCACGTCGAGACCTTTTAGTTGACCTATCGCACGCCGCTCTACGGCGTAAGACGAGCGTGTTAGAGCCGTTTTGCGTTTTGGACCCTCGGGTTACTGCAGCGCGTGCAATTCAAACTTTTGAATTTCGAGTTCTCTTAACGGAATTATCAGTGTGCCGAAACCTATTCAACGAACTCAAGAACGTCTCTCTACGACGGAAGACGAGCGAGTTAGATAAGTTTCGCGTTTTAAACCTTTGGGTTACTGTAGCTCCCGAAATTCAAACTTTTGAGTTCCGACCAGTAGAAGAACAAATGATCAGTGAGTCGAGAGCTATCCAACCAACTTAAGATCGTCTCCCTACGACGTACGCTGAGCGAGCTAGAGCGATTTCTGCGCTAAAACGCAAGAATGTCGCTTTTCGTGTTGCGTGTTTGCGTAATTAAGAAACTTTTTTATGCCAAGCGAAAGCGCACGTCGAGACCTTTCAGTTGACCTATCGCACGCCGCTCTACGACGTAAGACGAGCGAGTCATAGCCGTTTTCAGTTTGAACCTTCGGGTTACTGTAGCGCGCGCAATTCAAACTTTTGAATTTCGAAGTCTCTTAGCGACATTACCAGTAAGTCGAGAGCTATCCATAAAGCCCAAGATCGCCTTCCTACGACTTTCCAACGCCGAGATATGAGAGCGTTACGAACGAACGAACGAACGAACGAACGAACGAACGAACGAACGCACGGACGCAAAGCTCTCGTAGGGGTTCGCCCGGCTGAGGCCGGGCGAAACAAGTGATACGTGACACTCCTTGAGTGTCAGATAGGCACTCCGCGTGATTGTTTTAGCAGACGGGGGCACAGAAACCAACAAGTGTTTCATGCCGTTAAATTAGTTTGTTCCCAATTTTTTCACTGTAGAACTAGGGTCAATGGCTCGGGGCGGGCCTAAGCAGATGCCATACACTTAGAGGCCGATGTGGCGCAAGTGACGCGTTGGAGCAGGCTGTACTGACGACGATGAGCACAGGCTGTACTGACCGCTGACTGTCTATAGCCACTCACAATGTAGAATGCCAGCGGCGCCCCAATTGTACAGGCGCGCCTTATCTACGCTACACAGCCGGGGCTCCCCCGCTGGGGTGGACGGCGTCGGTTTCCGTAGTGCTACAGTACGACGCTCCTATAACTCGGTTCGATTGCGCGTGCGTAGACGCCTTTCTCAGCGCGTCTTATATGGACGGCGTACTGTAGGCGCAGCAAAATCAATGGCGGACGGTATTTTCGGATTTGCGAATATTACAGAGCGTGAGTATATTCGGCCAAAATCAGGCTAAATACACCGCAAATCGCCAAACAAGCGACGGATTCGCGTTCTGCGGCATCAGAAAGCCCATACACAACTGTCAATGCAATTTTGAAAATTCGACACCGGGACCCAATTTTTGGCCGGCCGGGTGCCGAAAGCAGGGTAAAGGCGTCCAAAATCGCAAAACAAACACCGGATTCGTGTTCAGCGTCGTCGAAAACCCCCGAAACAAGTGAAAACACAATTTCGAAAATTTGACGCCGGGATTCAAAAATTCGGCGCGGCCGGGATACGGTACCTCAAAAGGGTCAAAACACTTCGTCTAGACCAACTTTTAACGCGGAACACGATGCAACGGTCAATTTGCCGCTAAAGGCACGCTTTCCAGCCCAAAAATCCACTCAAAGTCGAAAATCCGAATTTTCCGCTCGGGACTCAGGACTTTTGTGACCGCGGATCTCCCGAACGGCGAGACCGATCTCGGCGGTTTTGGTCTCGAATGAAAGGTAATATAAGTGTCCAGGTCAGAAATTAAATTGGCGAGGATCTACCGTCGCAAAGCCAAGTTACGATTTTTTAAATGTCGGAAAAAAATTGAAAATTTTGAAATTTCTACCGTACTCCCGCGTCGGGCCACCTAGGGAGCCCGCGTTTGAAATTAACGGTAGAGGACCCAAAGGCTTACAACATATCCAAAAATCACCAAATTCGAGCCACTTTTGCGAAAGTTGTGGGGTGATTTTTTTTTTACTTAGTAAAAAGTCGAATTTTTAAATTTTCGCAAAATTCTTCCACGCCGAAATTTTTTCACCCCCCGAGCACGCTGCGCGTCGTCCTAAGCTATCTTTTAAAAAAAAATTTGGCTCCCTAGGTGCTTCCTAGCGAGCGCCAGCCCCGGACATGCTAACTGTGGGCTTTACCGCTCCTATAGCACTCCTTCGCTTTTCAAGCGGCGGAGTGCCAACAAGCTTAGAGTAAAAACTGGGTACCCGATGATGGTTGATTGACATTGCATAGTGTGTTGTGCATTTGAGGAGTATATTCAATAGTGTGTCAGAATAGAAAGTTGAGCATTTCTTCGGGGAGTTTCGCCGCAGTTACATCGAGTATCAAAAGGTAGTTTGTGCCATTCTTGGCCAATCGTTGCCTATAAGGCATATTGGTGGGTACTGATCCATAAATGGATCAGGAATGTTCGCCGCAGGTTCACTTTGGAATGAAGAGGGTCTAAATGGGACGACGCCCTTTTCTTTTGGGTCACAAATGCGGGCGGTTACGGTACCGTTGCTGTAGATTGCAGAACCGCACAGTAATTGCCGCGTTTCGTGTTCGATCGAATAGGTGGTAAAACATACGTTGAAAGACACATCCATGGAAAAATATTGCTTAGTTATAGCCATTTGAAAATGCCGAAATCTGCCATATTTGACAACACAAAACCCTTGAAAATATACGTAAATTCGTTAATTATAAAATCCGAAACTATTTGTTAAATACATAGCAGACTATGCTTGATACTTCCGTGCAAAGAAACTTTGAAATTTAAGCCGTTAGAGATTGTCGAAATTTGGGGATTCTGACAAAACCCTTAAAAATATCCCTAATTTCGTTAATTATAAAATCTGAAACTATTTGATAAACACTTGGGTAGACTATGCTCGACACATCCGTGAAAAGAAATTTTGAAATTTAAGCTGTTTAATATCCTAAATTTCGTTAATTATATTCGCTGAAACTATTTGCTAAATACTTGGTAGACTATGCTCGACACATCGGTGCAAAGAAGTTTTGAAGTTTAAGCTGTTTGAAATTGCCGAAATTTGCGAATTTTGAAAATACCCTTAAAAATATCCCTAATTTCGTTAATTATAAAATCTGAAACTATTTGATAAACACTTGGTAGACTATGATCGACACATCCGTGAAAAGAAATTTTGAAATTTAAGCTGTTTGAAATTGTCGAAATTTGGGGACTTTAACAAAATCCTTAAAAATATCCTAAATTTCGTTAATTATATTCGCTGAAACTATTTGCTAAATACTTGGTAGACTATGCTCGACACATCGGTGCAAAGAAGTTTTGAAGTTTAAGCTGTTTGAAATTGCCGAAATTTGGGAATTTTGAAAATACCCTTAAAAATCCCTAATTTCGTTAATTATAAAATCTGAAACTATTTGTTAAATGCTTGGCAGACTATGCTCCATACATTCGCGCAAAGAAATTATGAAATTTAAGCTTTTTGAAATTGTCCAAATTTTGGACTTTTGACAATACCCTTGAAAATATCCCTAATTTCGTTAATTATAAAATCTGAAACTATTTGATAAATGCTTGGTAGAATATGCTCGACACATCCGTGAAAAGAAATTTTGAAATTTAAGCTGTTTGAAATTGTCGAAATTTGTGGATTTTAACAAAATCCTTAAAAATATCCCAAATTTCGTTAATTATATTCGCTGAAACTATTTGCTAAATACTTGGCAGACTATGCTCGATACATCGGTGCAAAGAAGTTTTGAAATATAAGCTGTTTGAATTGTTCGAAATTTGGGAATTTTGACAAAAACCTTGCAAATATCCCTAATTTGGTGAATTCCAAAATCCGAAACTATGTCACAAATTCATCGCGTCTTACGCCCTTTCCATTTCAGCAAAAACTTTGCCGATACGACTTGTAAATAAAAGTGTCATTTTTGACATTTTTATATTTTAATTGTAAATATCTCGAAATAGGGAAATTAGCAACAGAAACGGACAACGGCGCGTTACTCAGCGCATTCGACTCCATTCGGTGGCACTAACCGTCACGTCTAGTTTTGTGACACACACAGACACACAGACAGACACACACACACACACGAACGGACAATAGCGTCCGTATATATACTCGCCGCGCTGGGGCGCGGCGAAAAAACCGAGAAAAGGTCGGCACAAGGAGCAGAGCAGATACGTAGGTCAGGGAATTCGTCGAATAACGCGCCCACGAAGAAACTCCGCTATGAATGAGAGGACGTCTCAGACGGCAACTTTTTAAAATTCGTTGGTCCACCATGGGGGTCGACGCCACTTTGCCAGCCGATCTCGAGGATGACGGTCGATAACAGATAATTGTCCACAGATACACTTAATCTTTCATGACATCTCCGCCCGCGGGCACATGGTCTGAGCCATGGGGTGAGAGGGAAGAGGGATGGTGGGGGGGGGGGGGGGGGGGTGGTGAGGTGAGGGATCAACACTCGCATGCGTTCTCTGCAACTCGATAGGAGTCGTCTCGTCAAGAGCGGTTGTGTAACTCTAATGTCGCCAACGATTGTTCATGCATCCCGGTTCACTTCTCAGTCTCGTTGTCTTGATTGTTGTCTGCGAGGCACGTTGCAAACCTTACCAGATGAATGATGTACACAGCAGGCGTCTCAGTAGACCTAACCAAGATGTCACGGTACAGATTCAGAATCGCAACTAGTTCAGAAACATGTGACCCTTTTGAGTTACAAATTGTGATGAATTGTTCACAGACAGAACGCGAGTTTCGTCTTCTCAGGGGCGGCACTCCCTTTTCTCCGCCACAACTACCTTCCTCTTGGCAATGGACTGGCTGTCAGTCTGGCCTCCAGTGGTTTGTGTGGTTTGAGGAGTTGCCCCCTGTTGGCGCTGTGCCACTATCGCTGAGAGCACCTCTGGAGGCCTTGGCCGCCCAGAGTGGAATTCCACGTAGAACTTCCGGAGAAAAGGCATGCCCAGAAGACCCACTGGACTGTGAGTCCGGCTTTGGAACCGAGGCCGCCTCGGACGAACACTCAGACGATTGTCGCAGAGGCGTTGGTCATCGGTGCCGTAATCGCCATTGGGCACTGCGTAATCCCTCCCATAGAGGGTATAGGCTGGAACGACTGGTTCGCACGTTGCCAAACGATGCCGATAAGAACGTTCATGCCCAACAGTATAGCAGGAAGCAGCAGATTACCGTAGTAGCTGCACAACAGAAGTCGCAAAGCGACATCTGCAAGACGCAGTACTCATTGATGATTGACAACGTGCGCCAGAAGCTCTGTTCTTCTGTTTTCCCTTAGGCTGAAGCAGGGAGTCGGTCCGGAAGGTAGGAACGGCACCACGCATGCAGTAGCAAAGGACCTCACGCACTACAATGATCCTCATCCGTGGCAGCCACATAGCGCTGTTGCAGGGAAGAGCTATATCATTGGTGGGAGTCAGCCTTCCAGCAGCAGTCTTTGTTGAGAACATGTTGGCTCTTGCCAGTCTACTGCTTCCCAGATGTTCCAAAGCGGCCTTCAGTTCCGTCCAGATGTCATCATCCTGAGGAATTTCCAGATTGACGTTGGGTGAACCCGTGTCCACTGTCCAATGAACATTCCTTATAGGGAAGGTGCTACCTGTAGTGGAGCGACAGTGAAACGCCAGTTGCCCATTCTGCCAGTCATGCAGAAGTCATGCATACCTCCGTATTCGGTGGGAAGGTCGAGTAAGACGTCGGTCAGAATAGTGAAGTGTCCCGCGCTGCTGGGGTGGCCCATCCCCTGGCTGGAACCTCCAAAGTCGGCGTCAAATACAACCTTCGTCATCCTCTAAAACTGGTTTGCCTCACTTATGTAGGTTCGATTTACCTATTACCTACATGGTTTTGTGAGGAAGCTGAGGAAGCCCGCATACGTCGACGGACCTTGTGACAGTAGGACAGCCTCTCTCCAAATGCCAGAACCCCGTATTTTATTTTGGGGTGCACATAGAACGAAAACAGGGGTCTGTCCATGCCGGGCAAGTTGAGACCCTTCACCCTTTCCAGTATCGGCCTTAGACCAATCTTCCCATATTGGCAACTTGGTGGGCTGTCGGCCAGACCTGCAATTTTCGATCGTATACAGCCTCTGAAGTCCAACCAAGGTCGATCTCTGGCGCCAAGTGAGAGTGCTGTATGTGTACTGACTGAGTATAGCAGGCGGCAACCTTGGAGGCAGTTTCTTGCGGTGGGGCTTCACCACCATATGACTCGCCGCTCTGACGTTGAGATTCAACTGCAGGCTTCGCCCTTTTGGATAGCGCACGAGTTTTACAGGAACAGAGCTGTAGACGGGTCCATAGACGGAGCTGTGGGAGAAGCGGGTGCACTCGCTCAATACATCTATCCTAAGAGTAGTCAGTCCGCTTGACGGCTCCCATTTCTGGTCGTCCTCGACAAATGTGTTCAGAGGCTCGTAGCGCTTGTCGCCATGCAGAGTGGGGCAAGCGTCGGCCTTGGTGCTGACTTGCGTCAGAGCTGAGCCCGTGTCCACCTGAGAGACATACACCAAACAGGGATGATCTACCTATAGGGTTAACCTAAAGTCAGTTGGCGAATGGGCAATACCAAAGCAAAGAAAAGCTGTCCAGCAAAGGCCACCACTGCAGAGGTGTAGGAACTGTCGACGCACAATGGAATTCTGTTTGGTCAACGGGCTGGCTTTCACAACGACAGTGCACGTGTGAACTGTATAAAATTTGCATACTATGTGTTGTGTTGTGCTACTGCTCACAGCGCTTTAACCGGCGTAGAAACGCGACGCAAGTGTCAACGTTGTGAAACTCCAGCCTCAGAGTTCTCCTCAGGAAGGGGTAGACTTTCTCATCGAAAGTACCAAAGCTCTTGCTTGAAACGACCGCTCTTTCGAAGCATCTGAACGTCGGATCGGCGTCGCTTTCTGCAATAGGTTGGACCCACTCGGCTGCCGCGCCTTTCTCCACTGCAAACTCGCTGATTTCTTGAAGAAAATTCGATGCCGGTTTGGCTGTCGTCAATTGACATATTTCCATTATGCCATGAGGAGACGTACGCTAGTAAATGAACGGCCGCTGCTGCGAAACGCCCCATGAGCACATTCAGAATTTATTGCGATGTCGCAGTTCTACAGCACAGGTACCGTATGTACCGCCCGCCGTGTAGACTGATTCGAGCGTTGGTACTAAGCGTTAGTCTACGTACTCTACACTGCAGTCTGCAACTCACAGTTGCGAATACATAGCGGGTATTCCGCTGCATGCCAATGATTCCATACCCGCCGCAACAGTGTGTTTGCTACAACGCATTACGTGCCGAGCGACAGCATCATTTAATCCATTTTAAATTAATGGTCGTCAACAGAGGAGACTAACCACAATCGTTCTGCAGAAGCAACGACGAAGGAGCTATGTACACTGTGGGGGAGGTTTGAGGGCGAGGAGCACTGACGCATTCAGCGTATTGCGTTGCGAGATAACTTACCTACATATTAACAAGTTAACAAACCAACTTAAAATAGTGTGATTTAAGGAAGCTGCCGACTCCGTTAACAGTAAACTGTTTCAAAGAGAGTATGTCAATAAACGACAGAAAGTATTTTAATAATTAACAGTCTATCTTAAAGAGACCATTTCAAACGGTAAACTATTTCAAAGAGACAGGCAAACATTAACGCTGACGAGCACGAAATACACCCTGGCCATTTAGAGTAACTACAGTTAAGAGATGTAGAGTGGGTTATTTAGGCACCCCGAGTGTATAGTTGCCGGCGCGACATTAGTGCCTAGAGCGCTTTAGCCTGTATTTACGACTGATGGGTGGAGCGAGATGGTGATCGATGGCGACTTTCCCGATATTATACTCGATGCCGGGGTTTTCGGGGGCGCTGATTACGAATTTGGCATTCTTTATACCTATGTTTAGATGATGTTTGAACGTACCTATGACGAAATCGCATGCTACCGTACCCCAACTGCAGAGTTCCGTTTCTGCGAGTCCATAGAAAGTTAGGGGTGTTGTATGTTGATTCTGGGGTATTCTGGGATGTAGATCACGAATTCGGCATTGGTTTTCCGATTGGGAGTGTCAGGAGGCCACAACAGCAGATGAGTCACCGTGCGTAGGAGGTCAAATTTGTGGAGTATACTGCGTCCCCCGGACGACCTGCCTGGTCTACTCCTGCGCGAAGGTTCGGTTGCCGAACTCCACCGTGCGCCCTCCACGTTTTACGGCGACACAGACGGTCGTCGATTCCTCCTCTTCCGCCGCCGTTCTTGCTGTTTGCATTGGCGCTTGTAGTGTCGCAGAACTCTTGCCGTGTCGCTCAGGTCGCTTGTCATTCTGAGTGTGGGGCGGGGACACGTATGGACGCTTTGCTTGCATATGGAAAACCGGAGGTATGTATGATTCAATCAAGGTGCGATCTCCGCAAGAGGGTCACACATTTCGCTGCAACTGCACAACACTGCGCAAACCGCTGCCATGTAACAGAGCACCATCACACAGACCTCAAGTTTTTAGCCGGAGAGATTCCAACGACGTCGCCTTTGGAGACAATCAAGTTCGACGCATGCAACAGCCAGAGAAGAAGCGTTGCAGTCTTCATGGCTGGGTATTGGCGTGTCGTTTGCACCGCAAGGCAAGTACATATCTGAAGCTAAACACGACGATCACTTTGAAGTGCGAGCGAACCGCCGCCAGTGCCGAAGGGAAGAGGTCCCCCCACCGACGAAACCAGATTGGAGCTTGGCTGTGTGTGAGATGAGTGCGTTGCCAATGTCAACCGGACTGTGATTGCTACCCAGTCTCAAATCGACCAGTAGGCCAATCTCACCTGCCAGCAGTCCGCTTCGCTATTCCATCCAGAGGAGGACACATTTGTGGGCGGCAGGTAAAGTGGGGGGGGGGGGGGGGCGGGTGGGACTCCGAGATGCAACTGTAACCATACGTGTAAGCGCCAGCCGGACGGGCGGCGGAAGTGGGGGGGGGGGGGGGGGGGGGGGGGGGGGGGGGGGGGGGGTGGTACCTGTAACTCTATGAACTTCCCTGTTGTCAAACATAGTAGGTTGTCGTTTTAAGAGGCCTGACGTGTGGTGTCAAGGGTCAAAGCATTCGGCTTTGCAAGAGAATCCTTGCGGCAGTTCCCCAACCGTGCTATGTAGGTAATTGTGTGACTCGGTTCTTTCCCGTCTGGTATGCGGGTTGAGTGTAACCGCGGTTCGAATAACACTTGACCATGCCGACCCTGGAGGATGACCTAGAAGAACCACGACGCACCGACATACACCTTGGACGCACGAATAAGCACAGTCTTGCAAGCACGTTGGGACTAACAGCAACACGATTCGATATGCGCTACTGCACGTGCGATCCTGAATCGAACCTCACGCCTGTGGCAGACAAACCATGGACTTGCACGGCTACATACAACGTGTAAGTGAATGCATTGTAATTACCTGCACCAGCACGGCTAATTCTGAATGAGTCCACACCAAATTACTGAACGAGTCCACACCAAATTACTGAATGAGTCCACACCAAATTACTGAATGAGTCCACACCCTCTTTTCCGGCCGGATGTCAGCGGAAGTTACTGAATGAGTCCACACCAAATTACTGAATGAGTCCACACCCCCCCCCCCTTCCCGCCCGACTTCAGCAGAAATTACTGAATGACTCTGCCACAGGCGATGGCCGTCTTCAGGCGATTGCCGTCTAGGCGGCAATCGCATGAAGCGTCAGACGATAGCCGTTCTTCCTTTTCTGAATTAGTTTCGGACACAGTGTATTCCTTCCAAATCAGGCTATGCTTAGGCTCGCCCTGCGCCCACTTAGCCGCCGGCTCAGGCCTACGATCTCCTCCTAGTATGCTTAACCGCCGGCTCAGGCCTACGATCTCCTCCTAGTATGCTTAGCCGCCGGCTCAGGCCTACGATCTCCTCCTAGTATGCTTAACCGCCGGCTCAGGCCTACGATCTCCTCCTAGTATGCTTAACCGTCGGCTCAGGCCTACGATCTCCTCCTAGTATGCTTAACCGCCGGCTCAGGCCTACGATCTCCTCCTAGTATGCTTAACCGCCGGCTCAGGCCTACGATCTCCTCCTAGTATGCTTAACCGTCGGCTCAGGCCTACGATCTCCTCCTAGTATGCTTAATCGCCGGCTCAGGCCTACGATCTCCTCCTAGTATGCTTAACCGCCGGCTCAGGCCTACGATCTCCTCCTAGTATGCTTAACCGCCGGCTCAGGCCTACGATCTCCTCCTAGTATGCTTAACCGCCGGCTCAGGCCTACGATCTCCTCCTAGTATGCTTAACCGCCGGCTCAGGCCTACGATCTCCTCCTAGTATGCTTAACCGTCGGCTCAGGCCTACGATCTCCTCCTAGTATGCTTAACCGCCGGCTCAGGCCTACGATCTCCTCCTAGTATGCTTAACCGCCGGCTCAGGCCTACGATCTCCTCCTAGTATGCTTAACCGCCGGCTCAGGCCTACGATCTCCTCCTAGTATGCTTAACCGCCGGCTCAGGCCTACGATCTCCTCCTAGTATGCTTAACCGCCGGCTCAGGCCTACGATCTCCTCCTAGTATGCTTAACCGCCGGCTCAGGCCTACGATCTCCTCCTAGTATGCTTAACCGTCGGCTCAGGCCTACGATCTCCTCCTAGTATGCTTAACCGCCGGCTCAGGCCTACGATCTCCTCCTAGTATGCTTAACCGCCGGCTCAGGCCTACGATCTCCTCCTAGTATGCTTAACCGCCGGCTCAGGCCTACGATCTCCTCCTAGTATGCTTAACCGCCGGCTCAGGCCTACGATCTCCTCCTAGTATGCTTAACCGCCGGCTCAGGCCTACGATCTCCTCCTAGTATGCTTAACCGCCGGCTCAGGCCTACGATCTCCTCCTACAGTCCCGTTCAGAAGTCGGGCCTCATTCAACATGCAGTGGATGTTCATCCTGATGCTCAGGCAATTACGCGCGATTCAAATTATTACACACTTGGCGCCCTTGGTCCCGAAACGACTTTGATATCGGTTAATTACTACGGTAAAATATTTGCATAGTAAACGTGCTTGCCTGAGCATCACGGCCTACATGCGTGACCATGCATACCGCGGTATATGAGGCCCAACTTCTGACCGGTACTGTAGTATGCTTAACCGCCGGCTCAGGTCTACGATCTCCTCCTAGTATGCTTAACCGCCGGCTCAGGCCTACGATCTCCTCCTAGTATGCTTAACCGCCGGCTCAGGCCTACGATCTCCTCCTAGTATGCTTAACCGCCGGCTCAGGCCTACGACCTTCTCCTAGTATGCTTAGCCGCCGGCTCAGGCCTACGATCTCCTCCTTGTAGGTATGCTTAGCCGCCTGCTCAGGCTTACGATTTACGCGTTCGATAGTGGTGTGGACTCGTTCAGTAATTTGGTGTGGACTCGTTCAGTAATTTGGTGTGGACTCGTTCAGTAATTTGGTGTGGACTCGTTCAGTAATTTGGTGTGGACTCGTTCAGTAATTTGGTGTGGACTCGTTCAGTAATTTGGTGTGGACTCGTTCAGTAATTTGGTGTGGACTCGTTCAGTAATTTGGTGTGGACTCGTTCAGAACCCACCCACCAGCACCGTGCGTGCAGGTCTATCTAAATGGACACGGTGTAGTTGGGACTTCTTGACAAACAGCGCAAGTTCTCCTTGTGTAACACAATGCTGAGAAACACAGAGCGTGTTCTGACGCCGCGCACGCATGTGCCAACCACATTGAGGCGATTCGAATGAGTCAACTTGGCGTATTTGGCAGAGGAGTTCATTGTATAGAATGCGCTCCAGCTTCCTAGCCATCTGCAGCGCGTGGATTTGGAATTCGGCTGTCTTCTCCGCATCCATTGGTGGATGCGGACGGCCGACCAACGTTCCCACAAGGGAGGAGACAGACTGCGATGGTACTCGACTGAGGGGCCGCGTAGTCCACCCTGTGGAGGCGAATCCCTTCAGCTGGCCCTGGATGCTGCAGCTGGCCGTCTTCGGCCAGCAGCGCTGCGCCGCCTTCCTTCTGGACAGGAACTGGCTGGCCACGGCCGCCCACTGCTTCAGTCAGCACAGACTGCCCCACGAGTCAGTCAGAGGGTGAAGTGTCGCGTTAGTGTTTGCAATGGCCTGAGAAGCCAAGCGACGCGCTTACCAGACGCGGCTCGCTCTTGTTTTGACAAGATTTATGAATGCAAATGCAGCCTGCTTTCATAGGCTCCATAAAGGGAGCTGCAGCTGACTGAATTGCTTCCAAGTGTGCACCGCATTGCTCCAGTACTAATTCAGTGGCCAGTTCGAGGTGTGGTCGGGCACCCACGAGCGCATGAACTACATGCCACTAAACGACTTCGGCCGAGCGCGCCAGAGGAGGAAACCACAGCTGGTACGAATCCATCCCAGATTCGGCAGGTGATCGGATACCAGTCAAAGCATACGTGTAAGCGCCAACCGGCCAGGGGGGGGGGGTCGGAACGGGAGGGGGGTATAGGACCCCCAGGGTGAGGGGATCTGAGGCCCCTGGAGGGGGGGGTGAGGGTCAAATGACCTAAAAATTTTGCCAAAAAAGTACCAAAAGATAAGTAAATTTTGCAAAAATAGGCCAAGTGCCAAAAATCGCTTAATTTTGATCAAAAACGTCCAAAATATAGCGCTGCAGGAGAAAAATTTTGCTATTTTCAAGCGCCGCAGGCGAAATTTTTGCCATTTTTAAGCGTCGCAGGCAAAAATTTTTTTAAATTCTCGGGAGGGGGTATTTTGGAGAAGGCGGGAGGGGGGTACCTGGGGGTGGTATGGGGGGGGGGGGGGGGGGGGGTACACCCCCCCCCCCCCCCCCCCCCCCCCCGGTTACATGTATGAGTCAAAGTAGCACGCAGCTGTTTGTGCCACGTTATCGTACTAGCGATTGCCAGGCATCACCCTCTGGACAATGACATCGCCTTGGTGAAGGTCGACCGCGCGTTCCGCTGGACGTCCTACGTCTCCGCCGTCTGCTGGCGAGTGAAGAGAGACCAGCGTTGGCCCAGCAGCTGCACTCTGCCCGGCTGGGGAAGCACCGTGCCAGCAGATCCGCACAGCAAGCCCCGTGCGCTGATGCAGGCTGAGCTTCCCATCATCTCGCACGATGCTTGCAGCCAGTGGTGGAAGAGGTGGGGTTGTTTGTTTGCTACACAAGGCGGCATTCTGCATTTCCTTTGATTTAGTACTACACCTGGCCAGTTGACGCTTTTTTCGCCCGGCCTCAGCCGGGCGAACCCCTACGAGAGCTTAGCGTCCGTGCGTCCGTGCGTGCGTGCGTGCGTCACGCTCTCATATCTCGGCGTTGGAACGTCGTAGGAAGGAGATCTTGGGCTTTATGGATAGGTCTCGACTCACTGGTAATGTTGCTAAGAGACTTCGAAAATCAAAAGTTTGAATTGCGCGCGCTACAGTAACCCGAAGGTCTAAAAGGAAAACGGCTCTAACTCGCTCGTCTTACGTCGTAGAGCGGCGTGCTATAGCTCAACTAAAAGGTCTCGACGTGCTCTTTCGTTTGGCATTACAATTTTTCTTAATTACGCAAACACGCAACACGAAAAGCGACATTCTCGCGTTTTTAACGCAGAAATCGCTCTAACTTGCTCACCGTGCGTCGTAAGGAGATGATCTTGGGTTGGTTGGATAGCTCTCGACTCACTGATCATTTGTTGTTCTATTGGTCGAAACTCAAAAGTTTGAATTTCGGGAGCTACAGTAACCCAAAGGTTTAAAACGTGAAACTTATCTAACTCGCTCGTCTTTCGTCATAGAGAGACGATCTTGAGTTCGCTGAATAGGTTTCGGCACACTGATAATTCCGTTAAGAGAAGTCGAAATTCAAAAGTTTGAATTGCGCGCGCTACAGTAACCTGAAGGTCCAAAACGCAAAACGGCTCTAACATGCTCGTCTTACGTCGTAGGGCGGCGTGCGATAGGTCAACTAAAAGGTCTCGACGTGCTCTTTCGATTGACGTAAAAAAATTTGTTAATTACGCAAACACGCACCACGAAAAGCGACATTCTCGCGTTTTTAGCATAGAAATCGCTCTAACTCGCTCAGCGTGCGTCGTAGAGAGACGATCTTGAGTTGCTGGATAGCTCTTGACTCACTGATTACTTCTTCTTCTATTGGTCGAAGCTCAAAAGTTTGAATATCGCGAGCTACAGTAACCGAAAAGTTCAAAACGCAAAACTTCTCTAACTTGCTCGTCTTCCGTCATAGAGAGACGATCTTAAGTTCGTTGAATAGGTTTCGTCACACTAATCATTCCGTTAAGAGAAGTCGAGATTCGAAAGTTTGAATTTGGCGAGCTACAGTAACTCAAAGGTTCAAACAGCAAATCGGCCCTAACTCGCTCGTCTTACGTTGTAGAGCGGCATTCGTTCGACCGTTTGAAACCTTACGTTGAGGCAGTTGTTGAACGGTCATTCCTAAAGAAAACTTTTGTTTTTTAAACTCTTGTCTTACCAACAACTTTGTCTGCTAAAAAAATTAATCCCGGGCGATCCCAATGTTGCCCTGCAACAACCGCTCAGAAATGCGTGTGTCTTGCTCAAAAAAATAATCCCGGGCGATCCCAATGTTGCCCTGCAAGAACCCCTCAGAAAGGAGCGTGTCAAAAGTAGCGCATGAATAGTGGACTCCGGGCGGGCGCGCGTCATATCGGAAAGGCTTCGAAATACTTTACAAAAGTATCCACTCTTTTACCCTTCCACTTTAAAATACTCACAAACCACTCTGTATTAATAAAACAACTCAACTTTTTTAAAACAGCTTGTTTGTTCCTAGTTCTGTGACCACTTGGGACTGATCGTGTGGTTGTCGCTGCTTTGCAGGAGGAAGGTGGCCATCACTCCTCGCCAACTGTGCTCACAGAGCCAGTGTTCGGGCAGCTGCGAAGGAGACTCTGGAGGTCCTCTCAACTGCAAGCTGGGCGAGCGCTGGTTCGCCGCTGGCATCGTGTCTGGAGGGGACCAAGAGTGCCAGCCCGAGGCGCCATCGGTCTTCACCCGACTCTCCAACTACACCCACTGGATTGCCCACTGCATCCGACGGGGAGGTCGCTGTCTCCACAAGAAACTCGAACCAAGTGGGTGGGTGGTGCCGGTGGGCGACCGCCTTGTTTGTGTCACGGCAGTTCCGCGCTGCTGCGATAGGGCCCTTCAAACTGCAGAGACGTGCCACAAGAGATCTCTGGGCGGGCAACTGAACATCGATCTTCGACCACTTCACGAGAGCTCGGCGGCAGGATCCACGGTGTGGGTGAGATGTCGGCAGGGCTTCCTGCTGTGGGAGGAGGAAAGGTCGCAGTCGGTTGCCTGTGGGAGCGATGGGAACTGGGCAGACGTCAGACGCTGCTATCCTGCCCACCTGTTTGGTAGACCAGTTACATCGTCTCCATTCGCGCCGTTCAGACACAGTCTGGGCGCATTTCAGCGTCTTGTCTGGTAAATTCCACCAGCCTGGCGGGACAACACGTGAACCAGCTTCGAACAACGTTCAGCCGGACGATTAGCCTAGCTGGTAGGTTGGTAAGCCGCCATCTCCAGTGTGAGACCAATGAAGGGTGCTGCATTGCCATCACAGGTCAGCCGAGGGTTCCTGTCGGTGCCACAGCAGAAGTCTACTGCAATGATGACTTCCAGTTTTCGAGTGGCAGGCGAGCGGTAAAGGTCAGGTGTGTGACTGGAAAAGGTGGGCGCGGAGGTGACTGGGCAACTTCACCGAGTTGCGAGCGTGTTAAACGGGGTTGGTGGACGTCGCTGGAAACTTCAAACCACATTTGGCTCCAAAACACTCCAAAACACAGACCTCCTGTTGCTGATTGGTGGGGAGACGAATGGCCTGAAGCTGCTTAATGACACATTGGCCTTCTATCTGAAGACAGAGCGGTTCCTATCTCCGGGACAGTGGTCGCTAGGGCTCCAACAGCCCCGGAAAGGTCATGTAGCAGGCGCCTTCGACGGCAAGGTCATCGTCGCTGGGGGCAAGACCCTTCGCGAGGACTACACGAAAACGGCAGAACTGCTCGACGTCATGGAAAGAAGGGGAGGGGTCCCAGCAGCCCCCACCAAGGAGCACCATAGGACCTCATGTGGCGCTGTTGTGGGTGGGCTACTGTAGCGATACCGTGCGTCTTCTATGACAGTTCTTGTGGGTCTTACAGCAGTTCATGCTTGCAGCCAGCCACTTCTACCTGTGTGGTGGCGTGACAGGCTTTGTGGGTTTCGACTTGCAGTTCTCTGATTGGTGCGAGCGCTTCTCGTTCTCGAGCGGCTCCTGGGAGCTTCTCTACGCTAGAATGCCCAGGAAGCTGTCAGGTCCAGCTGCCGTGGGGACCGATCGATTCCTCTACATCATTGGAGGAGTCTCTCCTAGGTGGTGTTGGTTGGGACGCTACATCGAATGCGCATCACTGTCAGCACAAATGCCACGCTGGCATAGCATTCTAGTGCAGCGTCCGCCTTCCAAACGGCCACCTATCGACTTGACGTTGCCAACGAGACCTGGGCTGCGCTTGCGCCAATGAAAACGGCGCGCTTCGGAGCTGCTGCGGCGATCTTCGACGAAGGTTGTGCTAGCAAGCGGTTGGTAGATCACACTTCTCGCGGAGCTTCTCCGTTCTACTACAGGCGATTCCATCGTCGTCTGCGGCGGCAGCAACCCAGTGGACGGCCACCTGCCCAGCTGCGAACTCTACTCCATCCCCCAGGACGAGTGGCGTCCCTTCCCCTCCATGTCAGTGGCCAGGCAGCACTTCGTCCTGGCGCACTATCGGGCCGCCTTGTACGCCTTCGGGGGTCTCAGCACCATGGAGCGAGGCACGGAGGTGCGAACCAGCTCTGTCGAGAAGTTTGAAGATGACGATGGCAATGACGATAGCGCGGGATTTGACGACGAACTTCAAGAGGAAACATAAAAGAAAAAAAATAAAAAAAAAAAAAAAAAAGACAAAAAATAAAAAAAAAGAAATACAAAAAAAAATAAAATTATAAATAAATAAATAAAAAATAAAATATTATATATAAAAAATATAAAAAAATTAAAATATATAAAAATTAATTTATAATAAATAAAAAAAATTATAATAAAATAAAAAAAAAAAAAAAAAAAATAAATTTAAAAAAAAAAAGTGGGTGCAAGTCACGGTTGCAGAAGAAACATGGTGTAGTTCTCGTCATTTTCGTCCTATTCGAAGCCGGCGCTACCAACGCAGCCCTCCTACAACACAGAGGTGCGGATTGTGAGGAGATGTGGTGCGGATGAGGTATGTACATGTACACACTGCGCACCATAAACCTCAGAGCAAATGTGGCCAGTGTCTTGACGATATTTGCTGACTAACTTCTTGCCACTCTGTTGTTAATCAGCCTTGCAGCGATGGACCACTTCTGGGTTGCAGATGGCCGCTCAGTGTTTGATCGAGCTGACATAGAGAACTGGAGCGGCTGCGCTACCAGCGTCTGCACCACAGTTGAAAGCCCTGCTGAAGGCTTGCCTATATGGTTTGACCAGCAGCAGGGTTGCCAAGGCGTCGAGTGAAGTGTTGGTCATATAGAGAAGGACGCCGGGCTCCGCCAGCCACCAGATGTGCAGATCAAGGGTGGCGCGAAGCAACGCTGCGGCCAGCACTGGCAAAGAGACCAGTTGAAAAATCGCCACCTGGAGAGAAAGAAAAGCGGACAGTCTCACTCAAAGCATCGCTGAAGTGTGCGACTCACCTGAATCAGCACCGCTTTGACGATCTGGACAGCCTCGTTGAGGCTGTTGTAGGCGGCGCGACTGCGAGGTCCGGCGGTAGCCAGGGCTCGCTTCGACCGGACGTAGAGGTAGACTCGGTAGACGCAGACCAGGGCGCCGACGTTGGAGAGCGGGAAGCAGGCCATGCTGAGCCAGACGACCATTTCCATTGAAAGCGACAACTTCAGATTTCCGACCAAGGTGCAAAACTGAGGGTCGACTAAAACAATAGATTGTAAATTGATTGAGGAACACATACAATACGCATGTACCTACTGTAGTGGTTCAACCCTACGGACCTGAAATTGATGAGTTTGTTGTCCTCTTGCCTGACTCCAGAGGACTCAATAAGGCGGGGCTGCCAACCAACGCTGCCAGAATGAGTGGAAGGAGGCAGAGACGGATGGTCTTTTCACTGGATCCAAACCAGCGCTCATAATTGTAGTTGGACCACAACATTCCCGCGAAGCGATTGAAGGAAAGTAGACAAATGCTGAACGACATGTAGAGTCCCAGGGTGGTGTTCAGCACTGCCAGTGCCGCGCAACTCTGAAGAGATGATAATAACGAATGCATACTGTAGCAACACCAAAGTCAACGATTGGAACCGCGTCATCCTCCATAGACGGAACAGCTCCTGTCAAACTCATAGTTTGAATTAAAGGGTTGCCGACGAGGTTCAACAAAGCGAAGAGACAATCGGCCACGGCTAGGTTGGCCACGAACCACTTGTAAGGCTTGTCCACCTGTTCAAATGGTGCTTGCCAGTTTCAAGAAACGTCTAATGCAATGTAACGTCTGGGTTTGATTACCACCACCTTGAAAACCGTGAAATAGACAATGCTGAGATTCAGAAACAGGCCAGGAAGGCACACCAACGGGCAAGACGCCATCAAGAATAACCACTTTGGATTTTCAAAAGCGGCATACTTCAGACTGTCACTCAGAGTTCGCTTCAGTGTCATCTCTGATAGCTACGTCCCAGGTTGAAGGCAGAACGCAATCGCAGCAGTGGCTCGTCAGGACTACTGCACAGTCCTCCTGCGAAGGCAGGTTAACATGCATATCCTTAGCACATTTAGGTACACTTTCTGGATCATGAGTAAAACAATAGGTCCATTTCTTTGCTCCATCCATTAGCAAGATGCACAGCTGATGCCTCACTTACATGCACATTGTAAACCTAGCCAGAGTACATGCCTCTCCCCCTCCCTAAGAGCAATGTCCGGATGGAGCAGCAGATGAATTCCTTTCTCCAAGCACTGTGAACGGCAGCATATGGCACCCACACCCTCAGTGCCAATTTTCACAAACGCCTGTGTAAGCTGTCAGTTTGAATGATGTAAACTAATCTTTGAAAGACAATGAGAGGATGTTCATGTGGTCATTGCGATTAACAGGGTATCAGCGTACATACCTACCGTAAAACCTCCAACAAGCGTCCCTGCCTCCCGCTCTCTTCGCCAGCGGCAGCTACAGTCCCGTCCGGAAATAACGCCTCGAAAAACGCGTTTGCGTTCTGAGCGCGTTTTCACGCAATATATGCAAATTACTTGATTGGAAAGCGCCCAACGGATTGAACACACATTGTGTTAGTTTGTTTGGCTTGTTTATAGCCTTGTAAGTCTATAGGTCTTCTTTCTTGCTTTGATTTCATCAAAATCTGCGAATTTCCATGGCTGATCGACTATCGAAAATTTATGGAAATTTTGGGCGACATGTGCCGTCATATTGCGTCCTATAGTCATAACAACCCACAATGACAAGTTTTCTATCCTTTTGGCACACTCCGATTACAAAATTAGGCGTAGAACGCAACGAAACGCGTCTCAGAACGCAAACGCGTTTTGAGAACGCAACAGGGCGTTATTTCTGGACGGGACTGTACACGGCGTCGAGGGACGCTTACTGGAGGTTTTACGGTACGCTTTCGCGGCGACCTTACAGTGTCTAATAGTCTATTCGGATCATCAACAATCATCATAGTTTCCGAGTGTAGATTTTACGGCCCATATTCTTCTTCTTCCTCTTCTCAGGCGGCGGTGGGGGCGCAGTCGCCTCTGGTGCAGACCCAGAGACAGGTCTCGACGGAACTTCCTCCGATGGGCAGGCAGGTCGCCCGACAAGCATGTGATTTCGGATCTTTTTCGAACAGTCGCGACCAGTTCAGACTCTGCGAGAACTCGGCGCGTGCTCAGTGCGTGACGCTCTCTCAATCAACTGATTCTCGCTCCATTCCAAGGTTAACACCCAACAGATCCATCTCTCTAGAGTTCAGGATTCTATCTGTATTAATTATACGGCACAACGTATTCAAGCAAACAATGGACGTTTTATAACCCTCTGCCCAATAAGGAAGAACCAGGTGTATGTAACCCACCGGGCCCGTGTAGTGCCAGTCGCAGTTGTAGGCATCGACGCAGTTGCCAAAATTTGACGGACACAAGGTATATGTAGGTTGAACTTTTTACACACACAGCTTGTTAAGCGCGAAAATTTTTGAAATTTCTAGGTGGAGTCTCTCAGGGGGGAGGGAGGAGGGCACCTGCGGGGTATGGGGGGACACTTTCGGCTAGGGGGGGGGGGGGGCTTACCACCCCCCATACCCCCCCCCCCCCCCCCCCCCCCCCCACCGGTTACACGCATGGTGGGAATGATCGTTTGGCTGCAGTCTAGCCGACAGACAACAATACAATGTGGAAAGTTTTCGCAAGCACTGTGTGGAAACTGTGTCACCACTGCGATGTAACAGTCTAGGCTGGGTGATCGCTCCACAGTCGTTCGGTTATGTGGCCAGCTGAGTAGAGTTGTTGCCCTGTGGGACAGTGGTGTTGACGTCTTCCTGACCCTCGCTTGTGGTAGTAGCGTAGACCACGTTCTTCTTCACGGGAAGATGCTTGAGCAGTCTCTTGAAGCTCTGCAGGAGGGCCGTTCTGAAGGTCGTTGTGAAAAGGACATAGCAGACGATGCCGAAGCAGCTGTTGACGTCCTGCACGAAGTGGGGGACGTTCACCGATGGTACAATCATGAGCTGGAGCATGGCATAGAGGGGCCCGAGTGCGTCTATGCCCCACACATCGACAAGAGTGAACAGCGCGTAGTGGCTCGCCCGACAGAAGTAGGCGGTCAGCGTGACGGAGCAGCAGAGGAGGTCCAGCCCCACAGAACCAAGGATGAGGCCCAGGTGGCGGCGGACCACCGCCTTGCGCGCCTCGACCTCCTCCTTTTCAATGGAGACCAGCTGGGGCCCTTTAGAGAACTTGATTAGTGCCTGGCGAAATCTCACCATGTAGTGGACCTTAACGTGACGATAATGTAGTTGCGAGCCAAGGGACTTGTGGGGCGTTGTTACAAACTTGCGAAGCTGCCATTCCAACCAATCAAGTGGAAATGGATCTTACCTGAAGGACAAACAGGCCGGCAATGAGCAGCACGTGTCCCGCGAGCTGAGCTGAAGTGGCAAATTTGTGGATCCTGCGCCAAGCTAAGAAGCTCGCGAGGTGGGGCAAGGCGAGGATGGCGACGTGATAGCCATAGACAATCGAGGCCCACTTTAGCACAGTCCTACACAGGCGAGGGTCGTAGCGCGCCTTTACATCAACTGTAGGCAGCCTCTCCCTTGCCACGATCAAGATGGCCAACTGGTTGAAGGCCGCCAGTGGGTGAAGAATGAGCCCCTCGGCAGCCACCTTCACGTCCAGCCCGGGCACATTAACGGGACAACCATCCAGCCAGGCACTGATAGAGCCCAACCACTGGTCCGAGTCCAGTGGATTGCCGAGGACGCAGAGGAGATCGGTGGCCGTCTCCAGGTAGTGGCAAAGCCTTAGGTTGCCCTGCTGCAGCTGCTGGCGCTGGTTGGGTTGGGCGCTGCCGCCGGCCTGGCCCTTCTTCTTCTTGAAGATCTGGCGGACCAGAAGGAAGGAGACCAGGGCGCCGACGGCGCCCAGTGGAGTGGTCACCCACAGCTGAAAGGCGTAGAGCCTTCCCCAGCCGTTGATCTCCATGAGGACCTTGCTGAACCAGCGGTGGGCCAGCAGCACCTCTAGATTGAAAACGGCGCAAGGGCGCAGGGCGCTGCTGCACGCTATTCTTCTCTGGGTGCGCATCACTTTGAGAAACGGCCCATATCTCTTCAGGGCGTCGGGATGACCGCTACTGATTAGCTGTTCCAGGAAGTAGGTCTGCGCAATAAGCCAATCGCCAGTCCAGCGTTGCCGACAGGCGTCCAGCCCTGCCAAGTGGCTCGAGCTGTTCTCTCCTGGCCTCCTCCCTAGCCAGGCATCGTAAACGCCCTCGAGACACTTCAACCATACGCAATTGAAAGGATGGGCGAAGTCGAATTTCCCCTCGTCCAACGTCAGTTGATGCGCCTCAAGAAAAGGCAGGGGTGCAGTCCATCCAGCGTACCCAGTGTCATTCCGAGATTGCAACCTGGCGCCTCTTTCACCCAGCCAACAGTGCGACAGCGACGCAATTTGCATCGATCCTACATACAATATGAGACAACGCTTGCGCACTGTTGCGCACGCACTGAAGCAACCCCTGGCTGCGTGAAAGAGTCGCCATCGGATGAAGTAGTTGGCGTTGCGGAGAATCCTGAGGACAGCAGTTACCTTTTAGATGGGCACATTGCTTTGGAAGCTCGGAGCCACTCTAGTTGACGGCATGATAAACCTACCGTAGTTGACGCTCTTTGCTCGCTGACGCCTGTTGCGTCGAGATGGCGAGAGTGAGGAGTAGCGTCGCTTGGAGTAGAAAAGATCCAGCACTAGTCATTCTTTTCCTTCGGTCGGTAGCTTCTAATCGACGGTTCTCGACGAGAGACACTCGGATGATGATGGTTGCAACTCACGTTCGCTTGTAAGCGAAGCGGTTATGGGACGGGAGGAGATGCGTCTAGCTACAAAATGTGGGCCAGTTCAGCTGGGTGCCGCGACGAGGACGATGGAACTGCCACAGTAATTGCTTGGAAACATCCTCAAAACACGAACGGTTGCTAGGTTTCCAACCGGTTATTTTGCTCTTGCCACCTCCAGAGAAGGGGTAAAGAAGGCACCCAACTAGTGGCTCTGGCACTCCAACATGACCTTTGAAGCCCTATGTTGGGCTGTGGCGCGCGACAATGCAGCGCACGTCCCGCGCACTTGACTGCGCCGATCGATCTCAAGTCGTAGAAGAAACACGAAGTGTAGTTCTAGTCGTTTTCGCGCGGTCGCAGTCGCTGCCGCTTAAAGCAGCGCCCCTCAAACGCGCGTCAGCCTACAGTAATGGTCTGTCACTGAATCTGTCCGCCAACCGCAAATTATGGTATCAGTTAGCGATTCCGACTCGGTCGGTAGGCCGAAATGGGGAGGCGCTAGCATGGCATGAAAACTGATGGCCGTGGGAATCGTTCTACTGTACAACGTTTGCTTGTGCCATTTGGATGGGATCTTGTTGACCGGTGTCTTTAGACCAAATAGGCAGACAAGGAGGCCACCGTATGTTGAATGACAATGATTACAGTAAGGACGACAAGCAGGAGCCCTTAATCAATCAGCCACCACTCGATCAACGGAGGCTGGTTGCCTGTCAAGGGACGGAGGCGCGCTTCTGAACGCTAGGCAACCTCGACGCCCACCCAGCAACTTGTACACTGGTGAATCTCGTACACTAGTTGTTGAGACACACACCTATCCACCCAGTCTTCGTCAAAGACAAAGTGGAGCCATGCTTGGACAGGTTTCTAGCTTGTCACTATTCTACACTTTGTGTGGATTCTTCGGCCGAGGAACCCTGGCAGCTTTATCTGCAGGTCGCGTTACTGCACTAAGCCAAAACGCTTTCGGCACATGTAAAATGCAAATTCGACAGCTGTAATGCCCTCTCATTACAGGCTACATCTCGTGCAGGGAAGCCAGCAAGACACAGCCAAGCGACGCTCTTCTGTACGGTGGTTTCTGCTTTCGAGTCAGGCGAACGGCTGTGGAGAGAGCTGTAGCTGAAAGCGCCTGCGCAGCGGATGGAGGACGTTTTGCCGTACTACTGACCAGCAGTCTCAGTGAACTGCTGTCGTCGCGCATGCTCCCACAAGTAAGCTTTGAACTTGTGCTGCAACATTGTCATTGGTCGTGAAAGGAATGGATAATGGAATGCCGTACTGTAGCGGTACTGAACACAACTGTAGCGGCTAGCGCTGACCTTCACTGTACAACACTTAGTTGACAAGTGGGCTTGTGTGTTGATTTCGAGAGCCTCAAGATTGCCAATCCTTTAGTAGCTAGTGTGTTGACACCTTTGGTGTCTTTGGAGTCTTCAGGAGCAGGCCTACTTGGGCCTGGAGCAACTGGACACGGCTTCTGTGGAGAATGGAGACTGGCAGTGGCACAGCGGCGAGGAAGTCGTCGATGTCGACGATGACGTGACGCCATATGGCGGCGCCTCCGGCTTCGAGGACTTAGCGGACGGCGTCGAAAACAATCAGGCGCGTGTTTCGCAAATGAGGATGGCAAACAGAATTTTCCAACAAGCACAACAGTGCAAAAGTCCTAACTAGTAGACAAAATGGGCGCAGTTGATGATTTGGTCTTTTACCGACAGGTGCATGCCTGCAATGATGTACCGTATGGTCGTACACGATGTTTGCGGAACAGGGGCCTAGGAAGACTTTGGGACTCTATCTGGGAGTGCTTTGAATGACGCCGGACCCCACCACTTGTTCTCATCTGTCTGCCAGTACGGTAGGTGGCATGGTTCACCAATCAACGACTACAGTACTGCCAAACATTCAAGCGCTCTTCAGACAGCAACTCGATCGTCTTCACCCGGGCCGCAGTTGGAAAGCTCCTCAGCTACCCAGTGTACCGTACTATCCCTGACACGCACCACTTTCTCCAGTGCAGTTCCCACTGCAAGAAGAGCTGGTTCTGCATCAGTTTCAGTTTCTCCAAGGGAAGCGCCCTCTGCCGCCTGCATCAGACCAACGCCGACCACCCTGCGGCCACCAGTGAGGACGACGCCACTGGAAGCGTCTACCAACGCTACTGGACCTGATGACTTTTGTTGATCAGTAAACTTGCCAGAGCCAACAATAGCAGATTCAAATGTCTTCTGTCTAGTGCATGCTTCGCTGGCTTTCCCACTGACGCGGATACTTGTTCCCTCAAATCGATAATTTGACAATTTCTGGCGAAGGATCGAATGATCAAGGCTATGCTTGAAAGATTGACTACAATATTACTTTCACTAGTCCAGAGCCTGCATTTATCGAGTCTGAATATTGCGCGCTATGCAATGCAGCTCAAAGGTCGGAAACTTTGAATGTCTCTATATCTAACTCGCGAGTCTTTCGTCGTAGAGGCACATATTTCTGCAAATCACAACCTGCCCTGCCGAACAGCCAAATGAACGTCGAGTGAATCAGAAAGAGTTTTTGTCTTCGGAATCATTAGGATCCATTTGACCCATTAGTGCTACCGCTAGACCGCTCCCACGCGCTACCATGAAGTGCCAAATAGTCTGCGATACTGCGCATGAATTGTTCATAGTTGAGCAAAAGTGTAGCTCTACTCTCAAAAGTATTCATATAGCAAAAGTGTTAAATTACTTCAAGTTTCGGCTGAATTTCTATAGGGGATCTATTGGACTTGGTAAAACTTGTACCTATCTATCTTAAAACTTGTACTACTGTACATATTTGCCGGTTAACTGTACCTATGTATGTATGTATCTCCTCTTATGTAAGTTTCGCAATCGAGTGACTGCCACTCTAAGGTTGTGCCTATTGCTCCCCTCTGCTTGGCCTGCACTCGGAGTCATTATGTAGAGTTATTACCTCGTATAACTCAATAACAGTGTCACACAGAGGACTGGTCAGCATACCGACTAACTCGCTTCGTCAATTTAACAAGTCGTGCTCAAACAATCTAGCTTTTGAGAGATTGTGTCACAACTTGGAGAAAGGAGAAAGAAACCTCGAATAAACCATTAGCACCATACGATCACAGAGCCCCAAGCCATGGTCTGCGCAGACTTGTTCTGTCTGCAGTTGTCCATCTCTCTGGCAATAACCCTCCTTTCTGTCGCCTTCTATCTGCTGGTGGTGACGGCCATTGTGCGAGGCAGAAGAAGCCAGGTGGCCGCCCTCCAGTCATCCTTCTTCACCGTCTCTTTATCCACAGCTGCGGCAGACCTCCTCCAGTGTTGCGGAACTTGGACCTTCTACAGATTCAGGGACTGGGGATGGCTCTTCGACGTCTATGCCAGACTGGACCCGGTGAGACTCAGTGTAGTCTTGAAGGACTGGAAGTTGCCAATTCGTCACTGGAGAAGTGTTTAACAATGCCAGGAGACCTTATTTCGCCCGCCCTCAGGCGGGCGAGACTATACGAGAGCTCGGCGTGCGTGCGAACGTACGTACGTCCGTCCGTCCGTGCGTCACGCTCTCAGATCTCGGCGTTGGAAAGTCGTAGAGCGGAGATCTTGGGCTCTACGGATAGGTCTCGACTCACTGATCATTCCGCTAAGAGGTTTCGAAATTCAAAAGTTTGAATTGCGCGCGCTACAGTAACCCGAAGGTCAAAACGCAAAACGGCTGTAACTCGCTCGTACTACGTCGTAGAGCAGCAATCGACACGGCAGGTGAAAGCTCTCGACGTGTTCTTTCATGCGTCTGCAAAAGTTTGTTCAATTACGCAAGCACGCACCGCGGAAAACGCCATTCTCGGAATTTTGACGTTAAAATCGCTCTAACGCGCTCAACTTGCGTCGTAGAGAGACGACCTCGAGCTTTTTGGATAGCTTTGTTCTCCCATTGGTCGAAACTCAAAAGTTTGAATTTCACGAGTTACAGTAACCCAAAGGTGCAAAACAGACAACAGATCTAACTCGCTCGTCTTACGTCGTAGAGCGGCAATCACCACGTCAGGCGAAAGCTCTCGACGTGCTCTTCTATGTGGCAGCAAAACCTTTTCAATTACGCAAACACGCCCCGCGAAAAACGCCATTCTCGGGATTTTGGGCTCTAACGCGCTCAACTTGCGTCGTAGAGAGACGATCTCGAGCTTTTTGGATAGCTCCCGACTCACTGATCATTTGTTCACCATTTGGTCGAACCTCAAAAGTTTGAATTTCGCGAGTTACAGTAACTTGAAGGTGCAAAAGCAC
>JASAMZ010012408.1:65000-96454 GCA_030248115.1 Linhomoeus sp. GSCO2_2
TAAGCCCAAAAGAATAGGGCGTCGTCTCATTTATACCCTTTTCAATAGGGCGTCGTCCCATTTATACCCTTTTCAATAGGGCGTCGTTTCTTTTAGACGCTTTTATTGCACTGTGTGCCTGCGGCGAGTTTTTCTGATCCATTTATGGATCAGTTGCCACAATTATAAGCGCAAAGTGTGCCTGCGGCGAATCTTCTGACGCGGCGAAACCCCACTAGATTGTCGACTAAATGTCTAGCGGCACTTCACTATCCAGTGCACATTATCGCGCACTCGCTCTCAAGTTTACACTGACGCCAACGTGGTGCCACAGTTTTTAGACAAAGCTTGTTTCTGAGGCTCACGACAAGGCACTGGGGAAACCATGCCAAAGATGCTTTCTGTGTGAGGCACAGTGCTACTGTCGTACGTACATACGTGCGTTGCTGTATCACCACACTTCAACAACAGTTACTACATGTACGCAGATTCACAATCTCAGACGAGGACGAATGGATCACGATCACGGACTTTATAATTGAAAAGATCGAATGCATAGATCACAGTTTGGCGTCATGGCTCAGCATGTAGGCGAACCTCTTCCTGTTAGCCAGAACGAATTTGGGAGCGAACATCTCTCCCTGCGTTTGGTTCACGGGTCGGCAGGCGTCGCTGCCGTCGAACCAACGGTGCTCTCTCCTCAGCTGAGTCAGATAGTCCAGGGGACGCGTTGCGAAAATGGGCAATGGTCTTACTGCGTAACAACTCTGTACGGCTGCTGGGAGGTCAAGCATTCAGTATGTTCACCTAACCTCTGAATCGATTTGCAGACTTCATTACTCCCCACCCCCTCCCTCTCCCCGTCCCCCCTCCCCCGCCCCCAGCTGCCTCCCCCCCCCCCCCCCCCCCCCTCCATGGCAGGTTGGCGCTTGTTGTAGCTCAAGATCAAGGTTATAGTTCAGTCAGACGTTTCACGCGGCTCGCTTCAATTTGACTATAAATGCGCCAGTCGTTTCCACAGTGTGTGTGACCATTTGAACCTCATTTTAGTTTCAGTTTCAGTTTAAATCATAATGCTCGCTGAGTTTCAGTTTCAACTAAGGCGGCCAGCCAGTTTCGATTCAGTTTCAGTTTAGTTAACTGATTGTAGCCGAAACTGAAACTGAAACCAGTTTAGTTTCTATTGGCCGCCATGTTTCCGCAGCGCGTCCCAGGTGCGTATTCTTCTCGTCGTCTGCCCAGCGGAGTCCGTCGCCGCTGAGCATCGACAGCAGCTTGATCTGCAACTGTTCTGGTGGCTGACACCAACTGCAGTGGTAGCCGCCCCACCGACGTGTGGAGGGATCGCCAACGGTGAAAGGGTCTCGCGGCTTGGTCACCCATGAAGGAGCACCGAACTTCTCCATGGCAGCCGGGTTTCTGAACTATAGATCAGTCAGTACCAGTCACTAAGGAACGTACGGGCGGGGGGCATTGTTGTATGAAACCTTACTGCAGCGTGATCAAATGACAAATTGGTCAGCTACCAGTACAACGTGCCACGACGTCTCCAGAACCTGACGGCCTGTGAACTCCCATTGAGGCGCGATCGCAGGAGCCCAAAGGTTGCCACAGCGAAAATGGTGGTGGCCAGTTGTTCGTAGAGGCAGTTGAAGCCGTATAATGACCAGCGGAAGGCGATCCGAATGTGCTTGGGGTAGCCAGTGTAGTGCTTGAGAAAGCGGATCGACTCCACCGATGGGATCTCGTCTGCGTCGGTGACTATTAGCAGATCGTCGCCGCGCAGCATGCGGCCACTGGCTTCCAGCCTTGCCGCCAACTTAGGCAGCCCAAATCTGGCGATGGAGTCCCTCAGGTAGTCCTCATGCTCCCAAGTGTACACACCTGAAGCCAAGTTTGGCACAGATGGGGGGGAGAGGTCATGGGAAAATAGGTGAAAGAATGGAGCCCCTATACTACTGGGCACTCCAGTCCAGATCAGCCCACCATGTGTATACGGTATACCGTATTGTTCTTCCTTTGTGTTACCATATTCGGGCAGGTGGTCGACAATGACGTGGACAATTTTGTCGCTGAAGCGGGCGAACTTCTCCTTGTTCGAGGCGAAGTGGAGGGGCTTGGGATCGCCGTGCGAGCTGTAATTGGACTCTGCCAGAATGAAGTAGTCGACCACTGAGGATAACTCCCCCAGACGGATCTCCAGGTGGTCCAGCTCCATGTTGAACATGAAGCCGTTGACTACGAGAGCGGGCCTGAAGAAGGTCTATGCAGTAGCTAGAGGCTTAGATGGTACTGAACATAGTAGGATACCGACGACACCGACGATAGTGGCTTGATGTTACTTAATGAGCCTGAGAGCTGAAGCTATGTATAACCAACAAGCACTGAGGTCTATCCTGGAACTGAGTTCTATATCTGCGATGTTACTTCACTTGTGGTGTGTTGAGGTGGGATGGTTGACGACTCTTTCCAAATATTTTAGATTCAGAAGCGCGGATTGACTCTGATTGGTACTGCAAAATGTGCACCTGGATCTTCTCCGGATGTCCAGTTTGCCGACGCTGGCTTTGGTGATTGCTGCGGGGAATTCGCACCACCTTCCCCAGTAGTCGGGTCTGCAGACGCACGATTGGTTGTTGTTGCTGGCAGCGCTCACGGAGCCCATTTCCTCGCAACTCGGCTCGCTGGTAGTTATTCTGGCAGTTGGCCACTTCTGGGAGTTGGCGAGGAGAAGGATTAAACCCACAGATGCTAAGAAGACGACCGCCTTCCTTCGATGGGCGTACCACGATCGTTGGAGGGAACGGGCAAATTCTACAGAAGCCCAACGTATTCTGCGCATTGTACACTTCTACCTGTATTCTCATTCGCGTCTAGCTGACTGACTGTGCGTTGAAAGTATTATATGCTTTTGCAGCTCTTGAGTCCGGGTCTGCAGGCCTTTGCCTGGCCTTTTATCGCGGCAGAACAAAACGCCGCGACGTTTGGTATGCCAACCTATGGGCTGCTAATTTTGACCCCTTCGAGCGCTTTGAAGCGCCTTTGCGTGTGTGCACTGTTGCGTACACTTCTTCACCAATGCGCCGCTTCAATGGGAGGGTTGCCGCGACTTTGCTGACGACTGGCGGTCTGCTCTGCGCTCTTCTGTTCTACCTTAATGAGATGCACGCCAACAGGCGCCAGTCCAGACCGCGTCTCTCGTCTTCTAATTGGAGTCAGCAGTCTCAGGGCTCAACCATGAAAGCCGTTGATCACACTTCTGATTGCGACACGGCGGGCACTGCCAGAGCGGACCGCGACGCCCGTTTCTGCCTCTGCAGACGGGACTACTGGGGCAGGAGATGCGAGTTCCCTGCCGCCGTCACTGCCGCAAGCGTCCGCAAATTGGACATTCGGAGGAGGTGGAGGTTGGTATTTGTATGTAAGGTGACAAGCATTATCATGCCACTGCATCCAGACATGAACGGTGCAAACGTAAACACCTGGCACCCGGTGACCCAGACAGGCTTCTGAAACATTTAATATGGCAAATTGCTTGAAACTCAAGGGTTGTCATGCTACAACATACGGTAACCAAGGCCAGTCCAACACATCATTTGTCTGACTGACTGAAGCGACACAAGTGTATCTAGCGCTACTTCTGAAGATTGACGCCACAAACCGTGACTCAAGCCCTTGTCTTAGCCCTGACGTTCAACATGGAGCTGGACCACTTGGAGATTCGCCTGGAGGAGCTCTCTTCGGTGGTAGACTACTTCGTGCTAGCAGAGTCCAATTACTCGGCTCACAGCGATCCCAAGCCTCTTCACTTCGCAATGAACAGGAAAAGGTTCGCTCGCTTCAAGGACAAGATTGTCCATGTGGTCGTCGACCGCCTGCCGGAATCAGGTGCAAACGGGTAGCAGTGGTCAGGGAGAGCTGCCCAGACACACAATGGATCGATGCTTCAGGCGTGCGCACTACCAGGCGGTGGGGCGGCTACCACTGCAGTTGGTGTTTGCCTCCGGAACAGTTGCGTACGAAGCTGGTATCGGCGCGCAGCGGAGACGGCGGGCGTTGGAGCGACGAAGAGCCGATGGAAGCGACGCCTGCCGGCCGATGAGGCCACTCCAAGGAGAGATGTTCGCGCCAAGGATTGTGCTGACCAATAAAAGGAGGTTTGACTACATGCTCAGCCATGCTGCTCCAACTCAGACCAGGCCTGAATCACGTGTTGTCGCCGTGCGGTAATCATTATATTCCAAGATGTGATGTTTTCTCTGCTCCATGGCCTGCCTTTGTCAGCTTTGTCTTGCTGCAACCTTGTCTTGTCTTGTCTTGTAGACAAGTTCAACTAGTGAAGGTGCAGCTTCTTTGTGCGATGCTCGTACGCATCTGCCACACGACCTACCCACTGTATCTGCCTGCCTTGAATGATTCTCTGCGCTCATAAGTATTCGGCAGGCGCTTCTGCTTGACGTTGCCAAAGTTGGTTGCCGTTTCCTTTTGTGCCAATCGACCACTGTTGCCCAAAGCATCATGCTTCCATTCGGCGCAGTGTTGTTAGCCTGCTGCTTAGTGTCTACTGCAATTGCTCCTACCACCAACCCTGCTTCCATCTTCGACGAAGCCATGTTTCGGCTCAGGATGCTCGGCGTTTCCGAAGGCGAGATGGCGCTATGGCTCGAACGCATAGAAGAGGACCCCGACCCCGATTTCCGCTGCAACCGAGGCGCCGTGAAGAAGCGAGACGGCGACGAAGGCACAGGGGCGATCGACGCGGAGCACTACGAAGGAGTGGGCTTCTTGAGGGCCACCAAGAGGCGCAGTTCCTCTTTGGACAAAGAGAGCCTGAGCCGTTTGCTAAGAGAGCAAAGAGTTGCGAGATATTCATAATTAAAATATGAAAATGTCAAAAATGACACTTTTATTTGCAAGTCGTATCGGCAAAGTTTTCGCGGTCATGTGTGTACATGTCACACCCAAAATGCGCAACCACCAAGATGGCGCCATCTATCGCTTCTGGGTGGTGGCCACCCAAACTGCGCAATATGGCGCCTTCTGGGTGGTCGCCACCCAGACTGCGAAATAGTGGATGGTTTTTTGCATCTGTATATCAATATTTGACACAGTTGGTATATTCCTTTCGGTTGGTATATGCCTTGTTCGCTTGGTTATAAGCATTTTAAAAGAAACTTGTTACGAGCCTCATCAAGGTGAATTGATTGTGTGCGGTCGGACTCAAGGGGGGGGGGGGGGGGGGGGGGGGCCCCCACCCCTCCCCCTCCCCTCCCCACCACACCCCTTTGCCTTTTATTCATACTAATCGGGAACACCATTGGCTTACTACTGACTGACATCAGGCAAAAGTCACACAAAATGGTAAATGAACCCAGACTCGTGTTCAGCGACATCAAATCCCCAGAAACAACTTGAAGGCTCCATTTGATCTCTATTTGAACTATCTAGGTTGACTTTGGATTGGACTTGAGGTAATGGAGCAAAATGTGCGGTGTGAGGCGTGGCGTAATTTAGTGATTGACTCAAATCACGAACGTTTATAAATGTTGCATGAATAAACTACACCAAAGTGCCATGGGTATTGGGTCGTCGTGGGTCGTTTGACCGTGGAATGGTAATTGCCCTTCGGAGCGGTTGTTGCATAGACAACACTGGAAAGGTCAGGATTTTTCTGTGCGATGAATCAGTGGTAACAAAATGTAGTCATTAAAATAGAGCAAACGCCAAAGAACTTCACATGTAGGAACATATTTCAAACCGCTCGCACAGAATGGACAGTGACGGACGCACGCGCGCCGAGCTGTCGTGCGTGTCGCCCGGCCGAGGCCGGGGAAAGAAGCTAGGATGCCCACTTCGACTTTTAGGTAGAGGAACTGTGCCCGAGTCCAAACCGAATACCGCTGTGCGCAGACATTTCCTACGCCTATGCGATAGGACGCTTCATCGACCACTTCTCTTACGTCATGGTGAGTGAGTTCTGCCCAAGTCTGCTCCGTTCGCTGCGCCACTGCTCCGCGAGATGTAGGCACAGATGCGTTGTGGGACTGGCTGTGGAATCGTCCAAGCTGCAAACTAGTGCTACGAGAACGCGGTCGCAGATCAGTCTAGGCTTATCTGCAACCGCGTTGGCTCGGTCTCTCTGAATCAGATACCGTGCTCCGAAGCTTCCGTTTTCGGGATCCCGCGCGAACTCTAATAGCGGCGCCGGGGTGCCTGGGTTTCTGAACATATCGAACCTTTAAGTGGCGCAGTAAAGCATGCTGTGTTGCAGCTCGACACTGGTTGCAATACCACTTACGCGGTGGCACAAGCGGACCACTGTCCTGCCCTGGTGCTTGTTTCACAGTGACCTTCAAAGATGACAAGTTCTTTGAGTATTGACTTCTAAAGCTTTTCATTGTTATGTAAATAGGTAGGTTAGGTTTGTGCTTTGCTCAAGTTGATAGGTACGCGATTTGACTATAGCTTTGACCAAGTTTTGACTTTTTGATGGAAAACTTTGGGTCACTGTAGCAGGCTCATTTGAAACTTTTCAAATTGCGACTTTTGATTAGACATCTCCTTGCGGTAAGCTCCTGAATAACGTGAAGTATTGCTGATTACAAAATCAAACCGTCAACACGTTCTTTGAAAGAAATCAATACCCGAGAGGAAGAAACAACCTCTTGCAAAGATGGAACTCGTGAAGCGGAGCAATTAGGCAACATACGCGCGCAAAAAGTCGTGTGAACCCCTGTGAAACCAGCGTCTCCCCTGGACAACAACCAAGACTACAGGCCCATCTACTTAGCCGTGAGACGGTCGAGAACACGTCCGGCCGCTCATCTGCGCGAGCTGGAGAAGTGGAAGGTCCCCAGTGGGTTGGAGCGGATGCCGGAACGCGATCAGTACCACTGCATTCGCTTCGTGGACTGTTACGTCTTCGGGCCGACATACCTCAGAGTGCCAACGGCGGCGGTGGGCGCGCCTAGGTTTTTTTCGCCGCGCCTCAGCGCGGCGAGATGTATATATACGGATGACAATGTGTGTGTGTGTGTGTGTGTGTCTGTCTGTCTGTCTGTCTGTCCGCGCATCGAAATAAGGTATGTGGCATATGTGGTCAAGTAGAGTCAAGGTCGCTGAGTACGGATCCAGTGTCCGTTCCTGTTGCTAATTTCGCATTTTCGAGATATTCGCAATTAAAATTCCAAAATGTCGAAAATCGACTTTTTCGCCTGATGAGGTAGCGGCGAAATTTCTTCAGAAATGGAAAGAGCGTAGACCGCGGATAGTTTGTAACACAAAGGAATTTTTTTGCAAATGTGGAATTTAATAGAAATACACGATTATTTATCAAAATTCCATAAATTGACACAAATAGAACGTCATTTATTGACGAATATGAATGCAGAAATGGATAGGTCGTTCGCCAATAAGAATTTGTGACATGGTTTTACAGTTTTGAAACATCGCAATTTAGAGATAATTACAATCAAAATACGAAAATATCAAAAATCGACTTTTTCACCCGATTAGCTAGCGACGAAATCTCTTCACAAATGGAAAGAGCATAGACCGCGGATCATTTGTAACACAAAGGAAATTTTTTGCAAATGTGGAATTTAATAGAAATACACGATTATTTATCAAAATTCCATAAATTGACACAAATAGAACGTCACTTATTGACGAATGTGAATGCAGAAATGGATAGGTCGTACGCTAATAAGAATTTGTGACATGGTTTTACAGTTTCGAATAATTGCAAATTAGGGATATTTGCAATTAAAATACGAAAATGTCAAAAATCGACTTTTTCACCCGATTAGCTAGCGGCGAAATGGCAAGCGCATAGACAACGGATAATTAGTATAACAAGAGCAAATTCTTGCTAACGTTAAATTTGATAGAAATATTCAAAATTTCGATAGAATAAAGGGCTTTATTCCATCCGTGTGTGCGCTCATAGCCGTTGTTTCAGCAGTGTATGCTGTGAATACTTATAACCACAGAGCGCAATGCGTTTCTTCGTGTATTCGATAGAAATGCCAAAATTCCATTATTGCCAAGACTGTTGTTCGTTGATGAATGTCAACGCAGAAATACTACAAATCAAACGGAATTCCTGGTTGAGAACGACTGCACCAACATTTGGCAAGTTTTTATACTCCACAAAAAAGTGTGGAGTATATAGCGTTTGTGCGCGAAACGCAGTAATTTGGATCGGATGGGGTTCGCGCGTGCAGCGGCCGATTTGCAAACGGTCTTTTGCGTTGGGTAGGCCTAGTGGGTGGGCAACCTGCACGACATATGGGGTCACGCTCCGGGACCCCGTTGGCGGGAAATTCAAAAATTAATTTTTTCAAAGTACTGAAAAACGCATTAGGCAAGGTAGAACTCGAAAAAGTTGCATATAATGGTATACACTATCTTTTGATATGTTGTAGAACTCGATAGGGCCGAGGGTGGAAGAAATGAATTGGATCGCTGCGGGACCCATTTTGGCGCCAAATTTGAAAAATTCGCGATTTTTGGCCCCGGGTCGACTTTGACGGGCTGCTGTGCGAGCTAGGTAGCAGCTAGAGCGGCGAGACCACTCTTGTTGCTCCTTCCCAGATGTCCTCTATCGAATGAGCCATGAACGGAGAAAATCGGGCGAAACACAAAAAAGTTATTTTCCCGCAACTTTTTTGACTCCGGGGTCGAAAATTGCAATTTTCGCGTTTCGGCGTCTGTAGCTCTCGAACGCGTTGCGGAGTCGTTCCAAAGGTGGTTGCAAACGATTCTGCGCTTAAATCTGGCCCAGCAAAGTATTTTTGAAAAAATTTCGGGGTTACAGTATCCCTGCCGCGTCGGTTTGAACGTTGGGCGTTGGGTGGACTTTGCCAATATTATGCTCGATTTCGGGGTTTTCGGGGGCGCTGATTACGAATTTGGCATTCGTTTAGCGTTTAGATGATGTTTGAACGTATCTATGACGAAATCGCATGCTACCGTCCCCCGACTGCTGAATTTCGTTTCTGCTAGTCCATAGGAAGTTAGGGTGTTGTATGTTGATTCTGGGGTATTCTGGGATGTAGATCACGAATTCGGCATTAGTTTTCCGATTGGGAGTGTCGGGAGGCCACAACAGCAGATGAGTCATCGTGCGTAGGAGTTCAAATTTGTGGAGTATACTGCGTCCCCCGGACGACTTGCCTGGTTTTGTTCGATGTGGCGTAGTCGCGCAGGTATAAAACTTCAGATGAACGGCGTCGTATCATGCCGATAACATATAGCGAACGCGGCGATATCACTGAGCTTTAGATCAGCTGTACAGATAACCGTATCGTGTGAATAGCTGCACTTGGTTTGCGGCACACGTTCTCAAGATACCTTCTCTAGATATGGCGAATGGTGTGTGTTAAGTTCACTATACTGTTCACCAAGGTTTGGCAGACACATTGTATAGGTTGAACTTTTTACACACACAGCTTGTTTGCCCGGCCTCAGCCGGGTCTTGACTCACTGATCATTTCGACTGGCATGGGTCAAGACCCGAAAGTTTGAATTTCGCGAGTTACAGGTGCCCAAAGGTCCGAAAACGCAAAACTTCTCTAACCCACTCGGGCAGTTACTAAAACACGCACCTCACGCACCACGCACCCGAATACCACGCACCCACGCACCCTACCTCACGCACCTCGCCAAAATCGCTCAAGATCGCGTTTTGGAGACTCGGGCTTCGTTTCAAACGTCGCGCGACATCTTCAGCTGCAAGTCTGACACAAAAAACTAGGCAGAAGTCCACGTTTTCATCCAAAAAAGCGGAAATTTCATAACTACAGTATCGGCTGATTGCAAACTTGTTCCAATGCGCAAAATATCGAAGCTCTTTGCAGCCTGGAGCAACACATGAGATACTGTAGGCAACGGCTGACAAGGATTAATGAAAGTGGAAAATTCTAGTTATTCTATGAACTGCGATGAAACTGCACGATCTCCCAAGTTTTCGTGTACGCAAGCAGCTCAACAACTAGAAACGGCACAAAATTCTTGCGTTTTAACGACGATTTTTTTAGCTATTTGCGCCGCAAAGCTGTCAAATTCAGCGCCGCACGCAAATATTTCGAACTCTTGGTCGTCAGACACCACAAGAACGGTTCAGCAAAAGAAATTTTCAAAATTTGCGCACCCTTTAACGACGTCATTCACTGAGGTTAAGACCCATCAGCAACTGGAGCAACAATGCCATCTATACCACCCCAAAAAGATCACTTCGATTTCTTCTGGTTGGGTAAATTCTTGTCTTCTGACTTCTGCAATGGGCGCCAGGCTTCAAACCCACTGCTGCGACAGCGACAGTAATGGTGTCCTTTCTGGATCTGCCTTGGAGGATTCTTGCCTTGCCGCCAATACCCTGCCCTGCCAAAATTGCCTTGCCAAAGATGCGATTGAGGGGGGGGGGGGGGGGGGGTGGGTGGTAGGGAGATGGGGGTTACCCACCGCCGCCCCCCCCCCCCCCCCGCCGCGAATCGGGCAAAAATGAGGAAATTTTCCGAAAATGAGCTTGAAAATAGTCCAACATTTTGTCTGCGGTGCTACATTTTAACGTTTTTGATCATTTTAAGCTGTTTTTTGGTATTGTTGGGTGTTTTATGCTATTTCGGACCAATTTAGGATATTGATTTTTCCCCCAGATGCCAGCCACTAGAAACTTTTTGCCTGCTGCGCAATAAATAGCAATAATTTTTGCCTGCGGCGCTGTAATAGTGAAACTGTTTGTCTGCGATGCTGTAGATATTAAAATTTCGCCTGCGGCGCTGTAAATAATAGAAATTTTGCCTTGAAGAACAAAAGTAGCAAAATTTCCGCCTGCGGCGCTAAATTTGTGGAAATTAGCACTAAAACAGTTGCCTCCCAGTTGTCAATCCTAGCTACTCCCCGGCCCCCCCCCCCCCCACCCAGGCTGACGAGCAATCGCACCTATTGGAGCCGCCCAGCGCCCGCACCTATGCTACAATCACCTCAACACACATCCAAAAGTCCTAGAGGAAGGGAATTGGAAGTCTCCTCCTCTCTTCTGGAACGCCGCTTGGCGCCTCTGGGGACCGGAATTTCCCTGAATCAGCAGAAGCTACACCACTTCGGACGCAGAAATAGCCAATGTTCAATCGTGGCACCAAACTGACAAATTTATTAATTGCCGGACCAATTCAACGCTACATTTATTAGGCGGAACTCTTCGCGAGGTCAATTATAGATGATTTTTGCAGGAAAATTTCCAAAAGTGCATTATTCCTTTGTGGTGCTGCATGCATAATCAGAATGTAGAAGTAGCAATAAACTGCCAACCAGATATCTCGTCTAGTCGTCTACTAGACTGGATGGCCTCTGCTCTAGAATTCGATTCTTGTCGGTTCTGTGGCTTTCCCGGTTGATGGTCTGAACAATTCATTTAGTGCGTCACTCACTCTCACTGAACTGTATCCCTAACGACCAAAAACAGCGAACCTTCTGCTCCATTTGGCCGTAGATCTTCCCAACGGCGTTCTCTTCACCAGGCGAATCGACAGAACTGCTCGGAATCGTGCTATTTTCACAATTTCGTATTAACAAAACTCAAATTTCAGCAGTTTGTTATGAATTCTATCACAAAACCTCGCCTAACTTCTTTCTGCGAACGTTTTCGAAGCTACAACATACGCGATGTAATTCGCGGCATCAATGGCAATCGCGCCAAAAAGCCGTGTGCGACTTGTATTCACGCTTGTCACAATCTGGGAATACAACATTTCCGTTTTTGCGATTTTCTGCTGAAAAAACTGTTGTTTTGGAGGATATTTTTGTCTGGACACACTCGCTATAAGTCAAGAATTCTATTTCCATAAAAATTTCGCCAAAATATGCTGATTTTCATCGATTTTGGCGAGGTGCGTACAGAGGGTGCGTGAGGTGCGTGGGTGCGTGAGGTGCGTGTTTTAGTAACTGCCGAGTTAGAGCCGTTTTGCGTTTTGATCTTCGGGTTACTGTAGCGCGCGCGCAGTTCAAACTTTTGAACTTCGAAACCTCTTAGCTGAATGATCAGTGAGTCGAGACCTATCCGTAGAACCCAAGATCTCCGCTCTACGGCTTTCCAACGCGGAGATCTGCGAGCGTGACGGACGCACGGACGCACGTACGCACGCACGCTAAGCTCTCGTAGGGTGTCGGCCGCCCTCAGGCGGGCGAAAAAACCCTGGTCACAAAGCTACAGTACCTACCGCCCGCGTCTAGAAGTGTTGACGTACTCTATCGTTAACAAATCACTCACCAATGCAAGGCGCCTTCCCCTGACTGTAGGGGAAGAAGAGGAAGTACTGCAGTTGTCGGTAACCGTCCTTGGGCGGCTCAAGCAGCACGTAAGTTGGGACGGAGAAGTTGTTCAGTCCTGGAGTGAATCCTGCCAGATAGGGCAACGAGGTATTCAAGCAATCCTCGGCGCCAATGGGCGCCTCGAAGTGACAAGTGGCGCAGTCGCCGGCCGGCCAACTCTGAAAGGAAGTCGCGAGTTTTTAGCGTCGCCGCCGCCGTCGTCGCCGTCGCCGTCGTCGTCGTCGTCGTCGTCGTCGTCGTCGTCGCCGTCGTCGTCGTCGTCGTCGTCGTCGTCGTCGCCGCCGTCGCCGTCGCCGTCGCCGCCGCCGCCGTCGCCGCCGCCGCCGCCGCCGCCGCCGCCGCCGCCGCCGCCGTCGTCGTCGTCGTCGTCGTCGTCGTCGTCGTCGTCGTCGTCGTCGTCGTCGTCGTCGTCGTCGTCGTCGTCGTCGTCGTCGTCGTCGTCGTCGTCGTCGTCGTCGTCGTCGTCGTCGTCGTCGTCGTCGTCGTCGTCGTCGTCGTCGTCGCCGTCGCCGTCGTCGTCGTCGTCGTCGTCGTCGTCGTCGTCGTCGCCGTCGTCGTCGTCGTCGTCGTCGTCGTCGCCGCCGCCGCCGCCGCCGCCGCCGGCGCCGCCGTCGTCGTCGCTGCCGTCGTCGTCATCACAATCCTCATCCTATTCATCAATCATCGCCACCTGTGTCGTGCTCCAGAGGTTGACCAGCGACGCGTTCCAGCCAAGGACCTCGGCTCCGAACTCGTCGAGTAGTCTGCTCTGCGTAATGAACCACTCGACGCTGGAGGGCCAGAAGTACTCCTGCTCGTGGACGTGCCATACTGGCGCCCACCTGAATTCCTCTCATAACTTCAACGACAGATTGGGCATTTGAATCTTGTGGACGCAGTTACCGTTCCGTCAGATTCTCGTACGGTTTGTCGCACTCGCAGAGGCATTTGAGAGAGGCGACCTTGTCCGAAGGTAATGAGTGTTCTCGTGGCGTCATAGTCTTGATGTGAGAGCCGAACTGGAGCCGTTTGTACAGCTCCAGTTGACAGAGGGGCTCGATCTCCACCTGAAGTAGACTGTACAATGTACGTACGTAACAGACGCTTTGAAGTGCAAACTTCAGATGAAGCAAATGCAAATTCGCGTGCAAATGCGTTTGGTTTTGAACAAGCAGTCCGGGTTCCAACCCCATAACGCTCGCGTCCCCTTGGCGGCAGGTTATCAAGTATGAAGTATCCCACCCCACAACGGCGTCTATCGTTCACGCGGGTTCTTAGGTATTTTGCATGACAACACGGCATATATAGCCAACCAGTATTGTGGAATTTGTCGGCCGTACGCCCTGTCCCAAGTCGACATCCGGCTGCGACTGGTCGACTAGAAGCACCCTATCTATGGAGTGGTTGAACCTGTTTGAAATTCGGGCGCAGTGGCGCGGGCAGACCACCACTGAGGCGTTCGGCTCTGGCTCGGGGGCTACAAGATTAGAAATGCACAGCCACTATTGACGTCAAGGACCACAACAACCACAGCGACGACCACAACAACCACGGCGACGACCACAACAACCGCTGTGACGACCACAACAACCACGACGACGACCACTACAACGACTGCGACGACCACAACAACCAGGGCGACGACCACAACAATCACGGCGACGACCACAACAACGACTGCGACGACCACAACAACCACGGCGACGACCACAACAACTACGGTGACGACCACAGCAACCACGGCGACGACCACAACAACCACTGTGACGACCACAACAACAGGAACCACGACGACGACCACAATACCAACTGTGACACCAACAGTGACAACGACAACGACCACAACAATCACGGTGGCCACCACAACGTTGGTGGGACGCAACAACTCACTGGTTCTCATCTTGCGGTCGGCCAGCAGCACCAGATATCTGGCCAGACGGTTCTCAGCACTTCTCAACGTCGCATTCAGGTTGTGCATCAGCTTCAGCGACTCGCTGCAGTTGCAGGGGGAGGGTGCACCCTGCGACTCGTGACATCTGACGGCGATGGAGGCCATATGGGCAGCTGGTACGATAATAATGAAAGAGACCATGAACAGGTTCTGACTGCGGTAACCACGGCGCCACACGACGTAGGGGAGGGAGGTAGGGCCTCCCCCCTTGCGCAGCTTGAGACTGCGCCGTCTGGAGGCCATGCGTGGATGCTTCAGGTGTTCAGAGGTCTGTCAGATGGTCGCCATCCGTCTCCGAGGATGATCGAGTTCATACCGTGTCAACTGAAAACGGGGACCCACGACGCAAACAGGGAAGAGACACGGCCGAGGCGCGAGAACGAATTGTGTACCGCTATCTGCATCGGACGAAGTAACGCGATCTCGACTGCGCCACCAACAAGAGACGATAAGGATCAAACGTCATGCCAGCCGGCCGTCCTTTCGTCCACCCGATTTAGAAGCGAGCGAAAATAGAAGACGGAGGCGTGCGCGCACCTTCGCACGACCTTGTCGATTTACAGAGTGCGGATGGTTTATTGCAATAACTGAGCTGCGAGCGCGTCGCCGCCGCCGACGACGACGACAACGGCGGCGGCGGCAGCGCCAAAGCGTCACGTTCGATAAGTTCATGCTTAAGTCGGTGACTTGTACAGCGGAGATTAGTTAGGGAGCGTCGGCGTCAGACTTTCGGTTCACGCCGCTCGCCGTATCAGTTCTGTTCGATTCCAGGCGCCAACGCGGAATGCGGACGCGTCGCGCAACTCTCGCTGCGACTACTGTGCAGAGGCGCACGGCGGCGAATCAACGGCAGATATGGACGTTGTAGTAGCAGCATTTGTCTTGCGGAAAGCACAAGCAACCTCGCGTTGTGCTTACTGCTGTGTGCGCGCGGCCACAGGCTCTTGGGCACGTGGTGATAAGGGCAGGCGCCCGAGTGCAAACAGACCGCTGCGCTTCCAGAAGGCGGCCAAAACTAAGCGAAGAAGCCTGCGCACGCAGCAGCAGTAGTAGCGACGTGGTTGGCTTGCTTTCTACTTTTTACAAGTTTTTTCCTGTCTGGTAGTCATGAGACTACCTCCTCTGAAGCTGAGCTTCCTAGTAGCTCTGATCTCATTCGGGGCCAACTGGCAGTTCGGCTACCAGATCACGTATGTGAATACCGCAGTCATGACGTTCTACCAATCTTTCATCGCCGTCTATCGATTGGATCACAACTGCACGACTTGCGACATGCCCTACGAGGAGTGGACCTGGCAGTGGGGTGGGTGTTGGGGCAACGGTAGCGCTGTGGTTGTTAGGAATGCAAATATCGCCGCTGCGGAGGTTTCATTGCGCAACGGTGGCTCTGTGTATGTACTAGCATGCGGTACCTCTACCGATTCTACTGTACAACACTGTAGCGGTCCTTTAGTCCACGATTCTGTACCTATTCTGTACTCTGCAATTACGGCACTGCTCTTGGGTTCCCAGGCGTCACCGTGGCCAGTTTCTACCCCGGAGCCGTAATTGGCTTCGTGTTGGTTCCCTGGATGACGTCGAAATACGGAACGAGAAAGAGCTTGTTTATCAGTGGCGTCCCGGCCATTCTGGGCTGTCTCTGGTCGATGTTTGGCCGGGGAAGAGCGGTCCACATGAAGCACGTTGGCTTCGCCGACACGGTAAGCTCTTTGCGCCAGTCCAGTAACCTCCACTGACTGAGGAAAGCAACACAAATGTAGTGGTCTCACCATGTTCCAAGCCTTGCCGAATTCTATCGTCATTCGCGAAAGTTACAGTGAGTAGTAGCAAGTAAAATATCCGGCTTCAGTTCCTGCTAGGGGTGTTGGTGTCCGGTCGGATGCTGACCGGTCTCCATGGAGGGGCCGCTTTGGCCCTCCTGCCCCTATTCGTGTGCGAGGTCAGTCCTCAGAGACATCGAGGTTTTCTACTGGCTTTCCAGCAGGTTAGTTTTGCTAATCGTTAGCCGGAATACTGTTGGTAATTAATTACAAAATGATAAAAGAGGACTAAGTACAGTCGCACGCAACTGTCCAAGCACGTAACTGGCCCCAGAAACTAATCCGGACGATGTGGCGCAGTAATAACCAGTGTTAACGTCAACGAAATCTAAACATGACTGTTTAAACAATGTTTTCCATCGTACCTATTTCCCTTTTTGGCACTCCGCCGCTTGAAAAGCGAAGGAGTGCTATAGGAGCGGTATAGCCTACAGTTAGCATGTTCGGGGCGAGCGCTCGCTAGGAAGCACTTAGAGAGCCAAATTTTTTTTTAAAAGATAGCTTATGACGACGCGCAGCGTGCTCGGGGAGTGAAAAAATTTCGCCGGTGGAAGAATTTTGCGAAAATTCAAAAATTCAAATTTTTGCTAAGTAAAAAAAAAACAGGACGCCATAACTTTCGCAAAAGTAGCTCGAATTTGGTGATTTTTGGATATGTTGTAGGCCTTTAGGTCCTCTACCACTAATTTTAAACGCGGGCTCCCTAGGTGGCCCGACGCGGGAGTACGGTAGAAATTTCAAAATCTTTTAATTTTTTCCGACATTTAAAAATCGTAACTCGAGTTTGCGACGGTGGATCCTCGCCAATTTAATTTCTGACCTGGACACTTATATTACCTTTCATTCGAGACCAAAACCGCCGAGATCGGTCTCGCCGTTCGGGAGATCCGCGGTGGCAAAAGTCCCGGGTCCCGAGCGGAAAATTGGGATTTTGGACTTTGAGTGGATTTTTGGGCTGGAAAGCGTGCCTTTAGCGGCAAATTGACTATTGCAACGTGTTCAGCGTCAAAAGTTGGTCTAGACGAAGTGTTTTGACCATTTTGAGGTACCGTATCCCGGCCGAGCCGAATTTTTGAATCCCGGGGTCCAATTTTCGAAATTGAGTTTTCACTTGTTTCGGGGGTTTTCGACGCCGCTGAACACAAATCCGGTGTTCGTTTTGCGATTTGGGACGCCTTTACCCTGATTTCGGCACCCGGCCGGCCAAAAATTGGGTCCCGGGGTCGAATTTTCAAAATTGTGTTGACAGTTGTGTCTGGGCATGCCGCAGAACGCGAATCCGTCGTTTGTTTGGCGATCTGCGGTGCATTTAGGCCGATTATCGCTAGCGACGGAACGACTCTTGGAGTTTGGTCTCTGGAGGTGGAACTGTACCGAGTGAAAGAAGAAGGATGTAGTCAGGCCCGCAGACCGAAACCGCGTGATTTATTCCGTAGTACTGTAATCGTTCCACATACGTGATCAAGACGAGAGGAAAGAGAGCAGGTCGCAGTACGTATGCAACGGTTGTGTCTGGGCTTTCTGACGCAGCAGAACGCGAATTCGTCGTTTGTTTGGCGATTTGCGGTGCATTTAGCCTGATTTTGGCCGAATACTCACGCTCTGTAAGATTTCGCGAAATTCCGAAATACCGTCCGCCATTGATTTTGCTGCGCCTACAGTACGCCGTCCATATAAGACGCGCTGAGAAAGGCGTCTACGCACGCGCAATTGAACCGAGTTATAGGAGCATCGTACTGTAGCCCTAGAGTCACCAACGCCGTCCACCCCAGCGGGGGATCCCCCGCTGTGTAGCGTAGATAAGGCGCGCCTGTACAATTGGAGCGCCGCTGGCATTCTACATTGTGAGTGGCTATAGACAGTCAGCGGTCAGTACAGCCTGCTCCAACGCGTCAGTACAGCCTGCTCCGACGCGTTTCTGTACCCCCGTCTGCTAAAACAATCACGCGGAGTGCCTATCTGACACTCAAGGAGTGTCACGTATCACTTGTCTATAGGTGGCGCAAGCCCTAACCACCTTCCTGGGCTTCTTGCTCGGGAGCGACTCCATATTCGGGCCCGTCGACAGCCACTTCGAGCTGCTGCAGCTGCTGGGAGCGCTGCCGACCGCCTTCCTGATGCTACTGCTCATATGGCTGCCCGACTCACCCGCCCATCTGATTCGCAACATGCTCTGGAGAAGGGGTCAGTTGAATTACCGACTACTGTAGACAGAAGCGCAAGCCACATTGGACACCACAACAGAAAAGCAGGGGTGCTCTGGTGCGCATCTCTAGAATACCATGTTGAGCGGAAAGAATGATTCGGATATCAGCAACAGAGTCAAAGCTGTAGCACAGGACTGCTCGAATAACATATTATGCAAATTCCCACGCTACAGTATATCAAAACATTAATACTCCCAGAGAGAGCAGCGGCGTGGCAAAGGTAATCAATCGCTCACCTGTCCGCTTCTCTACCGCGTGGTCACAGTCTAGTAGGCTGCGTCGATGCGCCGATTCGCTTCGGTAGCTGCCCAAATCACCATCTGTTTCTTCAGGCGAGTCTTCCATTCACTTCTATTACGGGCGCTGCAACGTCACCGATCTCACATTTGACGAAGTGTTGACTGAAACGACAGGCCACGGCAATGAATTGATCGACTGGGGCGAGGTCAAGAGAATGTTCCGGCCTAAATCGAGACACGACAGCCTTCTCAGGAAGGGATTGTTGATTGGCTGTCTAGCAGGAGCAAGTTACGCGTTCACGGCGGATGATCTGATCGATTCCTACTCATCGCACATATTCCAGGTGGAGTGAATTTGATCGGAAGTGTACTGTAGTTACAGTACAAGGAGATACAATGTATCTAGTCCAATCACCACAATCCTCTTTCACATTTCATTTGATGAGGTGCGCTTCAGGGCACGTTAAGAGAGATTGACGTGGGGTAAATTAAAGCTGCGTACGTTAAAGAATAGCCTGTAAAACACTTGCAATACATATGTGCTTGCAGGAGGTGGGCTCGCGCGCCTTTCGGGGCATCGACCTGGAGCAGCAGGCCCTGGCCGACATCTACACTGGTTTCTTGGGGCTGGTCCTCATTGTGACCTCCCTTATTGGCTGCTGGCTTGTGGAGGCCGTGGGCCGTCGACCCGCTCTGCTCTGGGGCCTAGTGGGGACGGCGCTGGCCAACGGGCTCATGTCCGTCATGCAGGCCCTGAAGTGGGACTGGAGCTGGTGCGTGTCCCTGGCCTCCTTCGTGCTGACCAAGGCCTTCATTGGACTGGGTGCAGGAGCCCCTGCATGGTTTCTGACCAGCGAGCTACTGCCGATAGAGCTGAGGTTCGGTGGAGAAACGTGATATTCCTTCAGATTTTGTCGTTATCGTAATCCTTCCAGGACCATCGGGCAGACGCTGAGCACTGGTCTGCTGCTGTGCGCAAGCGGTTTGGTCACCCTGGTCTATTTATCGCTGGACGCAGCGCTGGGGTCATTTTCCATGGTGCTTCTTGCGTCACTGCCTGCGGCTATGTGCGCTGGCCTACTGTACCTCTATCTACCCGAGACCAGGGCCCGAAGCATACACCACGTTCAGACACAACTGGCAATTGGGTGGGTGACGTGAGTGTAACTAGCGTTTACATTTAAGATGATCACTATATGAAATCGTATACCTCGTTCAATAGATTGCAAACTGCATTTCACTTTTCTTCTGGCGAGCAAAAAGATATTGCCCGCAGCCGGAATCAAACCGGCGACCTATGGATCAATAGTTCAGCGCGTTAACCGGCAGAGCCGCGTGGCGCCGTGACCGGTGGCCTTGCGTTTCAGGGCGACCGCCTGGAAGATGCAGTACCTCGATGATCCGTTAGAACGAGACGAGCTGGATGACAGAGCCACAGCGGAGATGCTTCAGCCTCTGTTGGGCGACAGCAGGACTTGTCTCTCATACGCGGACTTGAATGGTAACTTGGAGGGACCCGGTCGACGCCTGCTCAGATACGGATCGTTCCTGTCGTCGTATGGATTATGAGAGATAGTCTGAAGGGGCGATTGAGGCCTACACACGGTTGTACACGTGTAAGTAGGAAATACCGTAAATCCTCCGATAAGCCCCCCCCCCCCTCCAATAAGCGCACACCTTTTGTAGGCACCAGTAGTGCTAACACTACCATATGTGGTCTGTGACAATTCCTAACACAAGATCGGGCTATCTATGACAATACAACGACTAATTGCAGGTATTTTGATCAAAACTTCAACAGTTTCAGTCTAAAATCTATGCAAATGTACACTAAAATATGAACTCGACTGAAAATTTCGGGAAATTTGGCACTCTGGAGGGGTCGAGTTAATAAGTGCCCCCCCTCCAATAAGCGCCCCTCCTAGAGGTAGGTTGAAAAAATAAGCGCCCCATTATTGGAGGATTTACGGTACGTGAATAGGGTAGATGCGAGACCTCTCGGCATGGCGCCTCAAATCCTGCCTGTACCCCGTCTTGCTGCGTAGTTCCGACGTACACTACGTCCATAATTGCCTCAGATTGTCGCGCGTGCGACGAAATGTGTCGCGATTCGCGAGCAACTCTCGGTGGTAACACTTGCCTGACAACGATATTCGTCGCCGATGCCGCCGCGATAGTCCGAATGTGCAGTTTCTGTGTTGTGTGCCGGCTTGATGCAGTCGTTTAGCCGATACGATTACCAGACGCAATTTAGATAATGTGGAAAGCATAACACCGACATGTCATAGCATAGAATCACGAGGAGTATGTACCTCATACGGCACATCAGCGGAGCAAGTCTTCTAACAGAACATGTTCACATCACCTTCAAAACTTCCTGATCCATTTGGGACTGAACTGCGGAGCGGGAGCGTTCTTTATCTGCTCTTCAGTCGGGTATCTAAAGTGATCTTCAGTCATGGCTTTAGTACAGGGTGGGCCAAAAAAAGTGAGACCCCTAACTTTGCGGCCGCTGTTCTCAAGCATGACTGCACCGATTGACTTCAAATTTGGTGACAACACACTACAGGGTGTTGTTGATCGTCGGTACAAATTTCAACCAATTCTGTGCATCTCACGCCAAATGGCAGCTACGCGCGCAACACCATGCCGAAAATTGGGTGCGGACGGCGAAGAGGAGGATGGCGGCAAATTCTGAGATCATGGATTCGGGCTGTTCGATGGGGCCGCCACCCTGGTCGACCACTTGCTGCAAGCGGGGGCCGAAACCGGTAGATCGAATTGTCCGTTAACCTCATAACTCTTGCACAATCACATCCTTCAGATGCCACACGCTGGTAATGGGGTGACGGTAGACATCCGTAGACTCCACAGTGTATTCGTTATCTCTCAGATTTTTTAGACAGTGTAATGTGATAGTCACACGTTGTCCCACACCGTCTAACGAACTGCATTCCGATCACTATCTTACGGATGACGACTCACATGGCCATCCTCCTCTTCGCCGTCCGCACCCAATTTTCGGCATGGTGTTGCGCGCGTAGCTGCCATTTGGCGTGAGATGCACAGAATTGGTTGAAATTTGTACCGACGATCAACAACACCCTGTAGTGTGTTGTCACCAAATTTGAAGTCAATCGGTGCAGTCATGCTTGAGAACAGCGGCCGCAAAGTTAGGGGTCTCACTTTTTTTGGCCCACCCTGTATATAAGGCTGTCCACGCCCCGACCTGAAAAAAGCGGCTGTGGGGGATCGGCGGACCTCGGCGATATTTTGTGTGCTGATAGGCCATTATCTTAGAAATGCAACGCCGCAAGTCCGAGCTCGCTACGTTGCCCCATGCGAGCAAAGCACGCGTTTTCCCAACATACACAAATTTTGCGCGTTTTTAAAAAATTGACTTCGATCGTTTATAAAATGAGTTTCGCTCAAGCTAGGCTGCTGATACTTGGTATCTATAGACTGTCTGTTAGTGATTGTGAGTTGGCCAAGTGCCACGCGTATCCACGCACCCACGCGGGAGCAACGACTGCGGCAATTTTTCAAACTTTGGCGCGACGTAAAAAAAAGTCGCCCGAATCGATTTTCTTCATTTTGCTTTCATTCGATAGCCAAGAGTCTTATCTATCGAAATATGTAAAATTGACCATGGGTATTGGGGGTCCTGCGCGAGCTACGGGCCAAAATGTGAAAAAAGTGCGATTTTCGGGGGTTATTTTTGCCCTATTTCTAAGCATTACTCGTTCGTGTTAAAAGTTTTCGCGAAAACTTTTGTATGCCACACAACTCTACTTACACCTGTTGCACTAGTTTTGGAATTCGCAAAATTGGTAACCACCTTTGCGAATTTTGCTCAAACAAGCTCCGGTATTAAAAACTTGAGTTTGTATTCTGACCGACTTTGCAAAGAGTTGCGTTCTTTCTGCAGAGAGTGCGAGAGTTCATCGCCCGCATGCTCCGCTTCATGAGCCCCCGCTTCGCAAGAGGGTATTGCATAGCAATATTGATTTCGCCCGCGATTTGGCTTTTAGAGCAAGAACATCCCTCTTTCAAGCAACGCTTTTAAAAAAGTGACAAAAACTTCTACAAGTTTTGGCAAACGATTGACAGAGCACAAAAGAACGCACTATGAGCAATCAAACGGTGTCGCACTTCTGCATGTAGCAAAGAGCGATCTTAGTGTTGAAATCTCGGGAATGGCATTTTCTGCGGTGCGTGTTTGCGTAATTGTAAAAACTTTTGCAGCCGCGTGAAAGAGCACGCCTAGAGCGTTCACCTGACGCGTCGATTGCCGATCTACGACGCAAGACGAGCAGGTTAGAGCCGTTTTCTGCTTTTGCACCACTTTCGAGTTACGGTAACTCGCGAAATTCAAACTTTTGAGTTTCGACCAATGGGAGAACAAATGATCAATGAGTCGAGGGCTATTCAATAAGCTCGAGATCGTCTCTCTACGACGCAAGTTGAGCGAGTTAGAGCCAGCTTAGCGTCAAAATCCCGAGAATGGCGTTTTCCGCGGTGCGTGTTTGCGCAATTGAGCAAACTTTTGTAGCCGCATGAAAGAACACGTCGAGAGCTTTCACCTGGCGTGTCGATTGCCACTCTACTATGTAAGATGAGCGAGTTGGAGCAATTTTGTGCTTTTGCACCTTCGAGTTACTGCAACTCGCGAAATTCAAACTTTCTGAGTTTCGACCAATGGGAGAACAAATTATCAGTGAGTCGGGAGCTATCCAAAAAGCTCGAGATCGTTTCTCTAGGATTCAAGTTGAGCGCGTTAGAGCGATTTTAGCGTCAAAATGCCGAGAATGGCATTTTCCGCGGTGCGTGTTTGCGTAATTGAAAAAACTTTTACAGACGCATGAAAGAACACGTCGAGAGCTTTCATCTGACGTGCCGATTGCCGCTCTACGACGTAACACGAGCGAGTTAGAGCCGTTTTGCGTTTTGACCTTCGGGTTACTGTAGCGCGCGCAATTCAAACTTTTGAATTTCGAAACCTCTTAGCTGAATGATCAGTGAGTCGAGACCTATCCGTAGAGCCCAAGATCTCCGCTCTACGACTTTCCAACGCCGAGATCTGAGAGCGTTACGGACGGACGTACGTACGTACGTACGTACGTACGTACGCACGCACGCCGAGCTCTCGTAGGGTGTCGCCCGCCTGAGGGCGGGCGAAAAAACCGAAAAATGCAAAAATTTACTCACTGAAAATCCTTGAAGTGGCTATAACTTTTGCTGTAGTGAATCGATTTCCAGCAAACTTGTAGCGTGTAGTGTATGTCTACAGGCAAATAAAACGCAATTTTTGAGTTTTCCGTGCGAGACCATTTTGGCGCCAAATCTGAAATTTTAAAAATCGGAAATATGCTTCGCAGAAGACCTGCCAATATGGTAGTCGTATAAGCCAAATCGAGGTCGCTGATCACGAATTTCGCATTAGTTTTGACGTACGAGGTCTCTCCGATAGAATTTGCGAAGGTCCTCTCGTGCTTCATATTAGCAATATTTCCTTGGGCAGAGAGACAAATGTCAGTTTGTGACGATGCGAGACTGTAATTGTTTACCAACAAATCCTGCTTGGGAGACCTCGTACGTCAAAACTAATGCGAAATTCGTGATCAGCGACCTCGATTTGGCTTATACGACTACCATATTGGCAGGTCTTCTGCGAGGCATATTTCCGATTTTTAAAATTTCAGATTTGGCGCCAAAATGGTCTCGCACGGAAAACTCGAAAATTGCATTTTATTTGCCTGTAGACATACACTACACGCTACAAGTTTGCTGGAAATCGATTCACTACAGCAAAAGTTATAGCCACTTCAAGGATTTTCAGTAAGTAAATTTTTGCATTTTTCGGTTTTTTGAGCAAAATTCGCAAAGGTGGCTACCAATTTTGCGAATTCCAAAACTAGTGCAACAGGTGTAAGTAGAGTTGTGTGGCATACAAAAGTTTTCGCGAAAACTTTTAACACGAACGAGTAATGCTTAGAAATAGGGCAAAAATAACCCCCGAAAATCGCACTTTTTTCACATTTTGGCCCGTAGCTCGCGCAGGACCCCCAATACCCATGGTCAATTTTACATATTTCGATAGATAAGACTCTTGGCTATCGAATGAAGCAAAATGAAGAAAATCGATTCGGGCGACTTTTTTTTACGTCGCGCCAAAGTTAAAAAAATTGCCGCAGTCGTTGCTCCCGCGTGGGTGCGTGGATACGCGTGGCACTTGGCCAACTCACAATCACTAACAGACAGTCTATAGATACCAAGTATCAGCAGCCTAGCTTGAGCGAAACTCATTTTATAAACGATCGAAGTCAATTTTTTAAAAACGCGCAAAATTTGTGTATGTTGGGAAAACGCGTGCTTTGCTCGCGTGGGGCAACGTAGCGAGCTCGGACTTGCGGCGTTGCATTTCTAAGATAATGGCCTATCAGCACACAAAATATCGCCGAGGTCCGCCGATCCCCCCCAGCCGCTTTTTTCAGGTCTGGGCGTGGACAGCCTTATATTTAGAATTTGTACACCACAACAGTCCTGCACTCAAAGGGCCACAACACGGGCGGACGCGATGCTACCACACTATGTATGTCACGCCACGCGTGGCCACTGAAACAATCAGCCAAGCCCAGCGGTGGCAAGAAACGAGTTGCGAATGATCGCGTCGTCGCGTCGCTTATTCGTGAGTTGGCCGTCTAACCATTGCGATGGACGCCATGTTCGAAACGGCATCCCAACAATGAGGCGCGTCGGTTTAGCAGCTACACTGAATGTACACTGAATGTGCACTACACTGAATGTACTGGCAGGCGTCGGCACACAGGTGCAGCCAGTGTACTAACTCTGCAACTGGGCGACTCCAGCGTTGCGTCGTTGCGTCAGTTTTGTGCGCGTCTAGATTGCATCAGAAGGAGCCAACCTGAAGCGCATCTTGGAATCGGCGGCCATCTTGCTTCTGAGCTGGCTGGTCACTGTCATCTTGATGGGAGCTCGGACTTCGGGGTTGAACTCATAGTCATCGGGATTGGCTCCTTTTCGCAGCGGAAGGCGGAGTTCCCGCTGGCCCTTGGGGAAGATGGGCGGGGGCCGGACCAGTCGGCCGCTGACGCTGTAGAAGATGGGGATGGACCAGCGCTCGGGGCTGCCGATGCCCGAGCTCTGCGTGAACACAAACTCCCGGCTGGCGGAGTCGAAGTCGACCGTTAGGAGGGGAAGGCCGCCCTGAATAGGAGTTGGCAGCCGTCCAGGGTGTGTTGCCCATTACCGAATCACATCTTAGGTGCCAGCAGTTCTGCTCCTACGTTGACGGCGAAGTCGAGCATGGCCTCCTTGAGCAGGGCGTCGCCTCCCGACAAGGCATCAGCCATACCCTCAGAATCAACGTTGCCTAGGTAGAATCGCTTGATGTATCGCTCGCCAATGATCTTAGCTGAGCCTTCGGGACCGCCGAGCATTTCGGCGCACATGCGAGCCACTGCTCCTCCCTGAATGGGACAACGCTGAGTACAGCCTGCTAGATGTGTGTAAGGTGCAGTACCGGTCACTAATGAGACGATCCGTATAAGCAAATATCACTCCTCCCGCCCCCCCCCCCCCCCCCCCCATCTCTTCCATGCGACTATACAGGACTGGACACCTTGTGGTAGATCATGGACGACTGGCTGAGCATGTCGTTCGTTAGCGAGCCATAGAAGTTGAGCGACTTGAGTGGTACGTGGTTGCTGAAGTAGCGGATGACGGCCTCGCCGCTAATCGCATGCAGTTCCTGGCTGGAGTTGCTGATTCCCAGTGGAGAGAAGGCGGCTGCTGTGGCGTACACGGTCCAGCCTTCGTTTAGCCAGACGTCGTCCCAGAACCGCATTGTCACCATGTTTCCGAACCAGCTGTGCGCCACTTCATGGACGACTATCTGAACGCCGACTTGGGGCACAAATTGCAGGCGATATCGTTTGGCGCAGCTGGTCTATCTATTACCTACATAGGTCTGTTACATTGGATTCAACGTGTCACCCTCTCATGGTGTCGCGTCTCGCGACGCGTGATTCGAATTCAAACAGAGTTAGAATCGATAGTTGTCTCGCACTAGACGTCGTATTAGGAACGCGCGAGCAACTACCTTTGTGGTTTTGCGGTCTAAGGCGCCGGACTGATGTGGACTGAAAGGAAGGAAAGGGGGGTTCGAATCCCTCTAGTGGTCATCACTTTTGGAAGCTGTATTTCGGTCTTCGGTTAGGATTACGGCGCAGTGCACGATTGTATTCGCTCTCCCTCTTATTCGATTCGTTCTATTTAGCGCTGCGGCCGACACATGGGTCCATCACTCACTCTGTTGTCAGGCGACCCGTATATCATTCCCCAGTTCTCCATAGCCGCGCCGGCGTACGCGTCGGTGGCGTAGTCGACCTTGGACAGGGGGTCGGCCAAGGCAAAGATTCCATTGAAGAAGCGGATGGCGCGCCTGACCAAGTTAGCCGTCCGCTGGGCGTCGCTGCGCTTCTCGCCATAGACCGTCGACTTGGGACGGGCGCCGCCGCTCGAAAACGCATTGTTGCCCTGAGGAGACCATTTCGCGTGTTGCACTTGACGTCTGCAGGCTAGACGAAGTTGGAGACGCAGTGCTCCACCTGTACGGGAATGGCGAAGGCGAACAGATAGCTGGACATCTTCTCCATTGGCTTGAAGACGGTTGTGGTACTCAGACTTGCATTGTAGAGCTTCAGGACCACGGCGTTTGAAACGGCCTTGTACACCTCACCCTGCGGAAAAGCGTTTGCAGCTACAGCTAATAGCAGGTCGTAGCGAATCGGCATTGGTTGTCAGGGATGCTGCTGACCGGTTGCGAAGAGTGGAGAACGATGACGGTGGTGTGGAAGACGGCCTTGAGGTGGGGCTCGTCGAAGAGCGGGAAGATCTTGCGAGTGCCCAACTGTTCACCTTGGGTGACGACGTGATAGCGGCCCTTAATGGCGAAAGGCCCTTCCGGCCACATCCCGCCAGTTTGGCGCACCTTGTAGCCAGAGGGCACTTTGACGAAGTAGGATCGGCCAGCCTTTTAGGTGTAACCCTGTAGAGTGGAACTCTGCTGCAGCTTGTTCGCTACGCTCCAGCGATGGTGGCGACACGATTGAACTGGGTCAATCGTCCTCGCTTGCTTAGTTCGCTTTTTGAACAAATTTTGATATTGAAATTGGGTTGCTCATTTAGTCATTCCATTCAAAGCAGTTCACCTAACGCGTCTAACGCGAGGCATTAGGCAGGGAACAGAGCCTGCATGAAAACAAAGAAAGCGCCTTACAGTGAACGTGACCGACTGCTGTTCTTTGTTGATGGTGAACTGCGGTAGCCGAGGACCGTCGCAAGGGCCGGTCAGTTTAGCACATATGACGGCGGCCTGGAATGCATGGCTACAGTGTTTTTTCGCCCGGCCTCAGCCGGGCGAACCCCTACGAGAGCTTATCGTGCGTGCGTCCGTCCGTCCGTCCGTTCGTGCGTCCCGCTCTTAGATCTCGGCGTTGGTAAGTTGTAGGAAGGAGATCTTGGGCTTTATGGATAGCTCTCGACTTACTGGTAATGTTGCTAAAAGACTTCGAAATTCAAAAGTTTGAATTGCGCGCGCTACAGTAACCCGAAGGTTCAAAGTGAAAACGGCTATTGCTCGCTCGTCTTACGTCGTAGAGCGGCGTGCGATAGGTCGACTGAAAGGTCTCGACGTGCGCTTTCGCTTGGCATAAAAAAGTTTCTTAATTACGCAAAGACGCAACACGAAAAGCGACATTCTCGCGTTTTTGACACAGAAATCGCTCTAACTCACTCAGCGTGCGTCGTAGAGAGACGGTCTTAAGTTGGTTGGATAGATCTCGACTCACTGATCATTTGTTCTCCTATTGGTCGAAACCCAAAAGTTTAAATTTCGCGCGCTACAGTAACCCAAAGGTTCAAAACGCTAAACTTCTCTAACTCGCTCGTCTTCCGTCGTAGAGAGACGATCTTGAAGTCGTTGAATAGGTTTTGGCACACTGATCATTCCGTTAAGAGAAGTCGAGATTCAAAAGTTTGAATTTCGCGAGCTACAGTAACTCAAAAGTTGAAACAGCAAAGCGGCTCCAACTCGCTCGTCTTACGTCGTAGAGCGCCGTGCGATAGGTCTACTAAAAGGTCTCGACGCGGTCTTTCGTTTGGCATAAAACATTTTCTAAATTACGCAAACACGCAACACGAAAAGCAACATTCTCGCGTTTATAACACAGAAATCGCTCTACCTCGCTCAGCGTGCGTCGTAGAGAGACGATCTTGAGTTTGTTGGATAGCTCTCGGCTCACTGATCATTTGTTCTTCTATTGTCGAAACTCAAAAGTTTGAATATCGCGAGCTACAGTAACCCAACGGTTCAAAACGCAAAACTCCTCTAACTCGCTCGCCTTTCGTCGTAGAGAGACGATCTTGAGCACGTTGAATAGGTTTCGGCACACTGATCGTTCCTTTAAGAGAAGTCGAGATTCAAAAGTTTGAATTTCGCGAGCAACAGTAACTAAAAAGTTCAAACGGCAAATCGGCCCTAACTCGCTCGTCGTACGTTGTAGAGCGGCATTCGTTCGACCGTTTGAAAGCTTACGTTGAGGCAGTTGTTGAGCGGTCATTCCTAAAGAAATACTTTTGTTTTTTAAACTCTTGTTGTACGAACAACTTTGTCTGCTAAAAAAATTAATCCCGGGCGATCCCAATGTTGCCTTGCAACAACCGCTCAGAAATGCGTGTGTCTTGCTAAAAAAATTAATCCCGGGCGATCCCAATGTTGCCCTGCAAGAACCCCTCAGAAAGGAGCGTGTCAGAAGTAGCGCATGAATAGTGGACTTCGGGCGGGCGCGCGTCATATCGGAAAGGCTTCGAAATACTTTACAAAAGTATCCACTCTTTTACTCTTCCACTTTAAAACACTCACAAACCACTCTGTATTAATAAAACAACTCAACTTTTTTAAAACAGCTTGTTGCACTGATGAACGCAATCAGAAAATGCGCCGACGTTTATCGACAGCTCGTTGGCGTGGAGCACCAGGCGATTAGTTGTCTTGAGACACTTGAAGTGGACTCGCACGACGCTAGGATGCTGGGCGTTGGGCTCCTCCCGATCGTAGGTCACGTCAACCTTGTACTCGATGGGTTTCAGACTCTTGGGGAGATGGAAGCTCTTGTCCAGAGCGGACACCGCACCAAGCGCTAACAACGTCACCACAACAGTGGGTAAGAGGTTCATCATTTGTCAATTTGACTTCGTTTTGGGACTTTGGTTTTTACGATGGGGCCATTGGATTTGGTTTCTGGCTTTTGCGTCTTTGTAGACCAAGTTCTGTGTTATTCGTACAGTTGCTTATGATCGTAAAGCGATCAGCATGCGCAACCTAGTGAACCTACAGCGACAGAGGAATAGGCGAGTATCTACATACATACAATGACAGTTTTTACACTCGACAAAATGTGGCGGTTGCGCGCAATAGCAGAAATTTGATACAACAACGGCGTTCGCGAATGAAGCGGCCGATTTCCAGATGGTTTTTGCGTTGGGTAGGTCTAGCATGGTCGGCCATGGTGAGTCACGCTGCGGGACTCCATTGGCGGAAAATTCAAAAATTTGAATTGTCAGAGTACTCTAGACAAGATTAGTAGACGGGGGCAGAGCCCCTCGGGGCACTCCTCCCCTCTTTCAGAAGAATTTTGCGAGTTGAATCATGCTGCCCATTGATCAACGAGACATGTCAGTGAGGCTTACTGGCCATTCTGATCGAAAATTAATAGCAAATTCGGAATTGTGACCCTCCAATACCCCACATTTAACATACAATACACCTAGCTTCAGCTGAACTGACACAACCAGGTTTTCCACTTGAGGGCACATATGGTGGCAAGCAAATTCTTCAAAAATGGTCCCCCACATCTCAAAGCGAAAGGACAACGTCAAATTCGTGATCAGCGTCCCCGAAAAGCCGGAATCGAGTACTTACACGGTAGGTGTCCCAGACAAATCCGACAGCCAAAATTTTGAATTCAAATTTCCCGCCAAAATACGCGTCGGACGAAAAAAATGCTTATAACAAAAACAACGTATCTTTTGATGCTCTATCACGTGAAAGTCCAACTGACACCGAAATATCTCAACTGGCCCCACTTTGCCCCGAAATACCGAAAATTTGTCAAAAATTTTGAAATTTCACACAGAAATTGACCCAGCCCAAAGCTGAAATCTTGTCACAGTGAAAGTATTTGCAAGCCTCAAAAACCCTGCTAATGTCGTCGAAATCGATTGACACAGCAAAAAATGGGATTGGCAGAACTTTTGAATTTGGACCCAAAAATCGATTTTTTCCAATTTTCACCCTCAATATGCCCGTTCCGAGAAACTTGAACTACTACATTGTTGTAGAACTTGCTGAGCTCTATCGACTAGTCTTTCTCTCATCTCGATATGAATTCCCTGTCGAAAGTTATGTTTGCCCGAAGTTTTGCCCGGGGACCCGGTGCCCAACTTCGGGGTCAGAGTCCAGGCCGGACCAGCGCCGGTCCGCTTAGGGACCCCCACGCGATACGCAAGCCATCTTTGCTCTACAGGTTGAGACAAAGTCGAGTCGGAATAAGCAATCCACCAGCTTGCTACGACCGTTCAACCAAACCCTACTTTTGGGTCGAAAAACCCGGTTTTTGCTACCCGCCCCGGGCAGGTCCGGTCCCAGCCCGACGGCGCCCCCACCATCGGATAGCCCAATGTTTTTTACGTACTCGGCCCAAAGCTCGTCTCGATCCGTTCTACCAGAACACTATTCTAAGCGTCCAAAGTCTGTCGGAGGCCGAAAAATCGGGTTTTTGGCAACTTGCCAAAAACCGGGTCCGGACGGAAGTCGAGACTTTGATCCACCCTGCGCCTTCCCGAGACATATCGAATAAAAAAA